>CANUEX010080132.1:0-25296 GCA_948099535.1 Jatropha multifida | reverse complement strand
GCAATCTTATTTTGTTAAAAAGGAATCGGAGATATATTTGTATTTATGAAATTTCTCTTACTTTTGTCAAATTATGAATTTATTTTTAAGAATGAACTTATTTATGATTTTTGAGATATCTTAATTTAATCTATATACTTTCAATATTTTTTTTGTATTTGATTTTAGTATTTGAAATTATATATTAAGTTTGTTGCTTGAGCACCCTTATTTATTGTACTACTAAGTTATTTAGCACCACTGAGTGATATACTCAGCGCGTCTATTTCTATCACGTGCAGGTTAAAGACAATGGGTGCTACTTGAGGACTGGAGGCTTAGCATAAGAGAAGGAAAATTCATCTTGTGTAGAACATGTATAGGGTAATTATGACATGTATAAAAATATTATAAGAGATTGAATTATATATATTGAGTTTGTAAATTAATGAGATTTATGATTAATTAAGAAGTTTTATCTTATTGTAAATTTATAGTGTACAATTGTTTATAATTAATTCTTCAAATGAATAGCAATATAATATGATAGAACCTAAGTTGATTGATGGGAGTATATAGAAGCGCTGTGTGATTTATTGTATTGAATTGGAGTTTTAGGGTTTTGAGGAATTAATATTAGAAGTGTTTATGTTTTCTTTGTGTGGCAAGTAAATTTTTAGGAAAACTCTTGCGAATTTTTCGTAGGAATTTTCTTAAATATTATTTTTAAATTTTAATTACTTGCCTCCTTATGGAAACTTAGCCACTTCTAATATATGATCTATAGTTAAAATTGAGATAAGACGGTGCCCCAGCACTGAATGTGGCATTCGTCGTCTAGTCCTCCAGGATTGGGCGGTGGGTGTTACATGTATGTTTGACATATTTTCAAAAATTGGATAAAAAATTTTTTACATTTTAACTTAGATTAATACTGTAATTAATAAATAACAAATATTTTGGACAACTAGGAGGCCAGTTTAGACCGGGCGAAATGGGTGCCTAACACCTTTTCATTTTTGTACCCAACTTCCGTATTCACTTTGGTTAAAACCAGATTAATTAGTTATAAAAAATTAATTAATCTTGGAAATTTTCTCTAATTTAGTAAAATAGGGTGACGACTCCAAAGTTTTCAACACCTTATCAAAGTAAAGAAATCCATTTCTGAGGACTAAAATGAGATTGGATAAAATAATTTTTGTAAATTAAAATGAACCAAACCCATTTGATTTGGTTTGCTAGAGAAACTCTCGAGAAAACCATGAGACACTACACAAAAGCCTCATCGTCCTCACATGTGCATGCTTTTCCGAGCCAAATCACAAAATTTTTAACCCTAACCACTAGCCAAAGGCTTATTTTCCTTTTAGAAAATTTATTTTCTTAGGTACCTTCCAGAGTGGAGCATTCTAGAATTAAAGTCCCCTGTGGAACCTAGGCCGTCCCAAGTGGCACACTGAAAGCTGTCCCAAGTGGAGCACCCAACCCGTTCGAAGTGGCGCACCCAAGCCGTCCCATGTGGTGAACCCAAGCCATCCTGAGTGGCGCACCTAAATCCATTCAAAGAATCCACCATCCAAAAGACGACCTCCCACGATAGAGCATTTTATTGAAGCCATCGTTTAGTGCAGATAGCCGCTAACAACCACCATGGTGCATCTCTTCCACCCTTTACGTCCACAGTGACAACCTCCCATAGTGGAACATTTCAAAACTAAAGTCCCCGAAGCACCCAAAGCCCTTCAAAGAAGGCACCATTCAAATGATGACGTACCACAGTGGAGCATTTTATAAAAACTCTCATTTGGCATAGATAGCCGTAGAAGCCGCCGACAACCACTATGGGGCATCTCCTCCGCCTTTTATGTCCATAATGATAAGCTCCCATAGTGGAGCATTTTAGAGTTAAAGTCCACCGAGGCACCCAAACCCCTTCAAAGAAGGCACCGTCCAAAGGATAACTCCCCATAATGGAGCATTTCAATAAAGCCACCAACTTGCAAAAATAGTTGTAGAAGTCGCCAACAATCACTGTGGTGCAATTTGCGTGCCTAACAATTCCCATTGCAACCCACATTAATGAAGTCACACTAAAATGATGCATTTCATCCATCCTAGCCATTCAAAGAATGCAAGTCAAGTAAGTATTTCTTATTTACGCATCTACTTTACACTTTGATGACATATTATTCAAAAAGCAAAATATCATCAAAGTGTGGGCAAACTGTAGACCCTCAAATTTTGCCCTTGAAGGCTCAGTGACGATACACCATTTTTCACACAAGTTTGGATCGAGATTCTTGATCTTCACGGTTCTTGGACTAATGGTCCATGGCTGAGAAAATACATGTCTTATACCATTTTTACTTTTTCGAGCTACTGGGCATTTCACGATGAAATTGGGCCAGAGAAGTGTGCCAGGCCAGCCTGATGCACTTCTCGATGCATTGCCTCAATTTGGGCCCTGCCCTATTTCGAACCCCACCATGGCATTTTGCCACATCAGCCCTAAAATAGGGTCACACACCCCCATTTGACTATTTATGGGGCATTGGACAATGTGCAAAGGGAGCATTTTTTTGAAGACTTGGGGAAACTCTTACCGTTTGAAAAACTCTACTTGGAAATCAAAGGAAACTTCTATTTCTCTTTATTCTAAGTGGTGATTCATTGATTTTCAATCACAAAACCCCCTTAAGTATCCTTTAAAAATCCTAGAAACACATCTACCAAACTGTGGACGATGGTTTTTTTGCCATCTCATTATTCTCCTAATAGTCATTTGAGAAAACTGAATCTAATGGGTTTGATTCATTTTAATTACTAAAATCAATCCTTTTACCAAACCCATTTAATTCTCATGAAAATGGTTCTCTTACTTTAGTAAGGATTTTGGAGTCGCCACCCTTTCTAGGGAAAATTCTCAAATTAACTGATTCTTTCGAATTGATTAATTTAGTTTTAACCAGATATGAGTTTGGGAGTTGGGTACGAAAATGGAAAGATGTTAGGCACCCATTTCGCCTTGGCTTAAATGAGTCTTCTAGTTGTCCAACTATTCATTATTTATTAATAATGGTGTTGGCTTAAATAGAGATGGAAAGACATTTTCTTATGTAATTTTTTAAAAACATGTTAATCATACAAACAATCACAATTAAATCATACATCCAAACATAAAATAAACATCCACAAAGAAAGAAGGAGGAGAAAAGAATTACAACTCATTTTCTAAAATACATTCTATCAAATTATCCCTTACATATTCCTATTCCCATTAATTAATATAAATCAACATAAAAAAAAAAAATTATTACAAACCACGAAATTGAGAACTCTTATGGATTCTTCACCAATTATGTAAACATTACATTTCTACTTCAAATAATAAATTACAAATGAATAAATTCCTAAATATTTAACTAAATATTAATTATCACAATACACACAATCTCACAATTAATATGGTGATGATGCATGTAAATGCTAAAATAATAGAGAACAAGATAAAAATATTCATCCAATAATAAATAAAGGGCATTAAAATAAATTGCACAAAGTAAATACTAAATAATCAAAGTAAATAAAAAGACAAAAATTAAAATTAAAGCTAGAAAAATAAAAATGGTAGAATATATAAATTATATAAAAAAATGTTATATAATTATACTAATATATGATATATAGAATAAGAATTAAAAGAGCTCAAATTAAATACTAGTAGAGTCAAAATACTAGCAAATTTTATAATTATAACAAAATTTCAACCTCATGATCACAATATTCATCTTGTGAGATGAATCAAATTCACAAATCATTGCAGGAAATAATGTTATAACCATTAACGTACTCATCCAGATCAAGAAATGAATTTTTGCCAAAGGCTTAACCCACTTTGATCCCAGAATCCAAGCATGATTTGAGTTTTTCAATTAATTTGGCTTCTGAAATTATGATCTCACACCACTGGAAGTAACTCACGTCTTGTCCCAAGGTAACTGGAGCTCATGAGCATCAAAAAACTGGAAAAGAAGAACAGAAATCTATAAATTTCTAGGTGCCATTTCTGAGATGGTTCCAGCCTTTGCGCAATGGTGGACTCCAACTTTGCAAAGGTGGCACAGTTTCTGAAATGGCTGGTGCCTTCATAGCCTAGAAAAGTCATAGATTTTTTGCAAAATTGAGTTTTTGCATGTTCCTCTCACTAACAACTCAATTTTTAGCACTTTAACATTAAATGAAATGGAAATAAAAAAACAAGATGAAGTTTAAAGTCTCAGTTTACCTCATTTTGAAGAAAAACACTTGATTTGCTTGAAGTTGATGAAGAAGACCTCAAGAACTTTGATCTTTCGATGATGATCTGAGTTTGATGTTTGATTTAAGATTTTGAAGTCCTTAATGAACCCAAAACTCACTGTGATTTTGCTGGAACCACTCTTTCTTACCACAAACTACTAAGATTTTGGATTGAAATGGATTTTAGAGATGATTTTTAAAGAATTTTCTAAACCTTTTAATTTTCTCTTTTCTCCTCCCAATTTGTGGTCTTAAGGTTGTTTCACCTAAAATTTGCCAACCTCAAATTGCCCACCTCTAAACCTAAACCAAAGCCTTCCATTTAGATGCAAATGGATGAGATTGGCATTATTTGGTACTTAAGTGGCATGTGGCCCCACAAGTGGGCCTAATTGATGGGTCCCACTTGTGGGCCTCACAAATAAGCTAGATTTTGATTTTTCATGAAATCGGTCTGAACGGTATGTACGTCGATGTAGAGTGCAAAAATTTATCCTGAGTGAACCCGAAACGCGTTTTTGAACCCCATTTTGGTACGAACCCTAAAAACATGAAAATGACCCGATGGATCCAGTTTCTTAAACTGGGATTATTAGGTAAATAATCGAATTAATCTAATGTTCTAAACTCATTTTATTGTGAGAAATGTCACCATCACTAATGGGTCCCTTAAATGTCACTAGTGGGATCCATAAGTGGGGCCCACAAGAGCCACTATAGGTCCCACCGGCTATCGATCTTATTTTCATGAAATTGGTTTGGGTGATGCATAGAATGTTGTAGGGCATCGAGATGCACCTTGGATAGACCCGAAATGTGTTTCTAGGTCCTGTTTTACCGTGAATATGAAAAGGCACTACGAGTTACATTTTCTAAACTTGGATCATCAGTTCAGAATGAGGTTCATCAAATGGGTCAACCTTATTTTTAGCAATTAAGGTTATCATCATTGAGTCTTTTTATGGGAAAAAATTAAGCATCTATAGTTTTCCCTAACTTTGATAATATTTTACTTTTTAAGCAAGATTTTATCAAAGTGTAAAGTCGACGTGTAAGTAGTAAAATACTTACCTACTTTGTGTCCTTTGGACGGCTTGAACGATTGTGTTGTACAAGCTTTGCTGGGGATTTGGAATAGTTCCATCTCAGGATGTTGTCCTTTTGGATGGTATGCCACGACTAAAAAATTTGAATGTTTCAAACTGTGGATTAGATATGGTGTTATGCACCGAACAGCGGTTTGAATAAAATGTCATGTGCTAAATGATGACTTGAGTAAAATGCTGTGCACCAAACGTCGGCATAAATAAAATGATGTGCACCAAACGACAACATAAATAAAATAATGTGCACCCAACATCGACTTAAATGAAATGATGTGTGCCAAATGGCAACATAAATATACTGCTATGCGTCAAACGAAAGCATAAATAAACATTTGTGCACCCAATGGTGGTGTAAAGTTTAAAATGCTCCACTAGGGGAGATTGCCCTTCTAGACTGTGAAAGGTGAAATGAGATGCCTCACATGGACAACTTCAGGAGTGCGCCACATTAGACGAATTTAATGTATGAATGGATACAGCACTTTGGTCTATCCAGTTTTTAAAATGCTTCACTTTAGGACTTGCGCCACTTTCGACGACTTAACTAGAATGCTCCACTTTGGGAGGTGTGCCACTTTAGACGACATGATTGGAATGTATTCTCATTTGGGTGGTGTGCCACTGTCGATGACTTAACTAGAATGCTCCACTTTGGTAGGTTGTCCATCCTGATGGCTCGGATGCTCCACGACTGGACAACTAGGGTGTGCCATGACTGGACGACTTTAATTTGAAGAGCTTCACCTTAGGAGGTGTGCAACTTGGGATGACTTGGATGCGCCACGACTAGACGGCTAAGGTGCGCCATGATTGGATAGCTCTAATTTGAGAGAGCTTCGCTTTGGGAGGTGTGCCACTCAGGACATCTTGGGTGTGCTGCAATTGGGCAGCTTATGCACTATTAATTTTGCTGGGCAAATTATCCTTTTGGATGGTGAAGTACATTGTGCTGATTCTATAGGAGAATTCCTACAAAATAACTCTTATCATATAAGAAGTAGGCTTCTTTGGCTGAGCATGATTATAAATTCTTTAATTAAGCACAAAAAGGCACGCTCGTGTGTCATATGATAGCAACATGTAACTCTACTAGGGATTCGAGTGTATGCATCGATGCATGACCTTGTTCGAATTTTTATCACTGTGTCGCGACGCATAAAAAGAAGCAGCTTGTTGGGGATTTCATCGAATATTATCTCAACTGGAGAGTTTGGTTTTCTCGTGTTTTGTGTGTAAGTTTGATTTTCCCATGAGCTTGTGTGTGTTATCGAAAATCATGCCATGACATGCAAAATGAGGCCAGCTATTTTGCCTCGTGTGATCTCTGGTGTGCATATATTTGTGTGTACGTGCAAAAGACATACAAAACATGAGTTCTTTTTATGTATTTTGGATTTTATTGAAAGTCATGTTATGGCATGCAAAATGAGGGAAACTTACCTATGGCTTGCGATGCCTAGCCTCGACTTAACCATTAATAATTTATTAGCTAAGTATGAGGGCTAGATGCAGCTTTCAAGTTATTAGGCCGTATCGAGCTCACGAGTTAGAATTAGGCTTTAGCCCATAGTTTCATTTAAAAGGATGAAAGTGACCTCATTTGGTCACTTTCAATCTTTCTCTCCTCTTTCTCCTTTTCAAATTCTCATATTCTCTCTTTGTTCCTTTCATCAAATCTAGCAAATGGCAGCCAAAGACACTACAGATTAGCTATCTGGAAATGTAGTAGTTGATCCTATGGTTTGAGATCTGAGGTCAGGCATGAAATTGAAAGAGTTTATGCCGGATGCAGGCACAAACATTTGCTTGTGACATGACTTGCCCTATCATCTGTGTTGGAGCACGATCGAGGCATTTTGACACTTTATTTTTCTATTTCTTGCAGTATTAGTAGTAGAAACACATGATCATTAGGTTAGAAATTGAAGATTAGGCTAGATTTCACCTAAATTGGAAGATTGGGCATTTTACGACTGTGATAGTCCGATTTGTGAGCGCCAAACAAGCAAGGCATGGTGCCATTTCATTAGACATCTTGCCTTCCTGCTATGGCGTGGCGCCATTTTGGTACAGCGTTATGCTTTGTTATAATGGCTGGCACCATTTTGGGTTGGTCGACACTATTTTCATGTTGTCTTGCCTCATTTTGCATTTTTTACATAGTTCTCAACATGTACTTGCACCAGATATGAAGAATATATGTTAAAATGTGGCATCACATTATACTAACATACTTACCTTGGCTTTATTCTCACAGACGAGTGTGAGCCATGGAAAATTTGGCGGCAATGCTTATGGGGTGGGCTAGTGGTTTGATCGCTCATTGGAACGAGGTTCAAACCATGTCCGAGAGGCTAGTTTTGGTGGTTTTGTAAATACACTGCCTCAAGTACAAGGGCTAATATCACCTGCAAATATTCTTGTACTCATGGAGCATTAGATGGAATCCACATATACATTTTATCTTCCCTTCAATGAGATGAGTATTATCCCAGTTGATTTTGTTGCCATCATGGGGTTATCGTTCAATGGGCGATAAGTCATATTTGATGATCGGTTGAGGACTTTGGATCCTTAGGGTTTGCGGGATAGCTTGCAAGCTACCATTGGTGTGGAGCCTATCATTACTAATGATAGGGTTCAATATAATAGTATCCATCTGCAGTATAAGAAGATGGATGTGGATGTGGTGGCACGAGCCTATCTGTTCTATCTGCTTTCTACCACTTTGTTCACGAATTATAGCAATGACGCTGATCTGGCACTTCTTCCCCACCTTGACGATTTGGACTCCACTATGTAATTTAATTGGGGGCCACTTTGTCATATTTGTACTATGGCATGGATCTGTGGGTTAGAGGGGCACAACTGAAGGTCGGCTACTAGTGAGCTATTGAGGTATGAAATCACTTTCTTATCATTACTTTTCTTTTGCCTTTATTTTCCTCAATTTGCTAGCTTATGAGTTTCAAATGGGGCATATATGGGCTTGTGAGCATAATTTCCTTCCTATGCCTGTTCTGTTAGGGTTCCCAGAAGATTTGGATGGGAGCGTCCTTCCTTGTAACTAGGCATGGCACTACACTAGAATATACTACCATACTTTTCCAGAGGATATGATATTCTAGCAGTTGCTGAACGACCTTAAGTGGGATCGGGTAAATCATTCGTCCTCTATCATTTTGTCATTTTTTTAGTTTCTTCTCTTTTTCTTTTCACTTTATTTTTTATTTTTTTATACTCAATACAACTTTTCAGTCTTTTTTTCTTTTCTCCTCTCTTCTTTTTATTTTTACAGATAGCGAGATACCCTTAGGGAGACATAGATGACTTTCCTAGATTCGTTCAAACGACTATGGCTTATGACTCATATACTTTGGGGAGATGGTTTATGAATGGCAATTATGCCCGGAGCGCAGGAGAGTTCCTCATGTCGTTCCTTACTTCATGCTATCTATAAAGTCCATACAGTTGGAGCATGAGATTTTTGTGACTTAGAGAGGCATAGCGGCCACCGTCTCCTTGCTGACTTTGCACCTGGTGCCTGTGTAGCATTGTCTGTTCACAGCTATGGTCCTTGTTCCCCCTCTGAGGGAGATTGACTTTCTTGCTGATATAAAGGAGTAAGATATAGGCCAGGATGTCCTTCTTGCATTAGTAAGTCTAAATTTTCTTTATGATTTTACTCTTGGCTTTGCCCTAGTGTCTTCTTGTTTATTCACAAATTACATTTGATTCTTGTGGCGGCCACAAGTAGCGCGACAAGTGTGTACATAGAGATTCTGGATTAGGCCCCTGATACCGCTGTCATTGTTGGTGAGTCGCTGTATGGACCCAATGCTACTTTCAATTTTACTTTAGAGAGCACCGGTGAGGTCATCCAAGGCATATTAGACCCAACTCACATGAGGTCATTTCAGTTGTCACCTCCCGATTGTACGCACGTGAGTGCCTTGTTTGCATTCTCCTTAGTAACTATTTGTTATCTACCATCTTTTTTGTTATTTGTGACATGCTTTTGCCCCCGTTTCCTCTTGCAGGTACTGGTTGCACATTGCAATGAACTGAGCCAATTATATGAGACGACACGACTTCACCTTGCGATTCTGAGACTTTTGGACGAGCAAGCAACTATAAGTAAAAAAATGACATAGGAGATAATATGCAATGTGTATGCCATGTATTTATGAAATGTATTTAACTATGCCTATGACTATCTATAGAGATTTAGTGTGGGGCCCTCGGCGGGTCGTGATCGAGGAGCACCATCGAGCGAGCACACTGATTGAGGCATTGGTCAGAGGCAAATTGTGACTAAGGAGGTTGAGGAATCCAGCAAAGAGGAGGTAGTGGAGTCTAATGATGAGGATACGGAGGCCACAGAGTAGGACCCTCTTTATGTGGACTATTACTCGTACCTTTTCTTTCCTGCTCTGCATATAGTGGATCCATCTTGGGGCGATTTTATTATATAAAATAATTAACATCTTGAATGTATAAATATCAAAAAATATTTTTCCTAAACATTATGATTGAGATTGGTGTGTTTGCACTTTATAGTTGTAAATCACATTGTTTGATGATTTTAGGGATTAAGGTAGTAGCCAGCTAATGTTGAGTTGTAACCAGCTGTCACTCTGCCCTCTTATTATTTTGCTATAAAAGACCATAATACGCCTGCATGCTTCACCACTTCTTCTCTTTCAATAATTTTTCTAAGCTTCTCACTTTATTCAGATCTTTTATGGACTGATCTCTAGTGCCTGCATTTGAAGAATATTCCGGAGCTTTAGTCATGATGATTGAGAATTATTGCCCCCTTTTGAACTCAAAGGCTTGAGCTATTATCAAAACATCCGGATCCGGCCTGGGTTGCTACAATGGCTAATTAACCACTTTGATCCTGCTGATAACTTGTTCCGTCATAATGACTTTGAGATCTACCCGTTGTCTAAAGAATTCAACATCATTTTTCAATAGACGATCGGAGAAATGATGTTGTGCCCTAGTTAAATGTGGACCTTGCTTTGTGAGTCATATCTATTTTTAGCTTCTTAGTCTATGAAATTCCATCATATGAATCTGGAGTTGATGTTGTGCCCTTACGATCCCTTATTGATCACACAATGAACATGGACCATTCTTATCCTTTTTGGTCTCCTCTTGCCTGTTTCTGTATCCTCAGTCAGTACCTAATACTTAACGGTATTGATGGCTATGGCAGCCTCAGATTGGTACCAATAATTGATTAGATGATTGGGCGTTGTATGCCATTTTCGTTTGTGTTAGCAGAAACATTCGTATGGTTGGGGGTGTGTTCTCAGGATTGCACCTCGGTGCTTGGTCCAGTTGGAAGTCCACTCCTACTACAAGTAAATTCATTTTTTCTATACTTTTACTTTCCTTATTTTTCTGTGCTCTAACTTTTGCTTAAGCTGCCCTTTCGGGTTTTTGACTTAACGAGCTTTTCTCTTTTCAACACCCTATTTTTTTTCTTAAACTGCCCTTTTGGGTTTTTGACTTAATGAGTCTTCTCTTTCTTTTATTTTTATTTTTTGTTTATGCATTTGCAATTGTGGGTTTTGAGAAGTTGCAGGTGATGACTCCACCATAAGACTATTTAATATCCAACTACGGACCACGGGTCTACGTCTATCGTCAATGCCATTTGAATGGTATGACTGTGGAAGACTGGAATATCATTTTCCAAGGTCTCACCTCTGAAAGAATCAAATGGACCTGCCCCTGGTGGCACATAGCGAGTCACAATCTCTTCTTACAAGCTTTATTTGCCTCTGTGTGACCTGACCATGGCGACGACTTTCTATCCCAGTCGAGTTGCACAACAGTATGATTGTCATCAAGCTATCCCTGTTTATACACGGTTTAAAGGTGGCCTTACTAACTGGAGATTCTTATCTCATTTTATTTCCACATTGCCTAACTGCATAATCTTATCTATTTCTTATGTGGCTGATATCTCTTCCTCAAACTCGTATCAACTTTGCTTGCAAGCTTACTCTGGATTTGATCACAATTTAAGATTAGCAAATTTATTTACATTGAGGCTTCTGTTAGGATTTTGCATATAGATGCACTGGTTTCTGATTTCTAATGAAATGTAATGGACAACTTGTGCTATTTCATAGAATGCATGCACTTGTTTATGAATGAATTGTCTCTTTTGCTCGAAATGTTTAATATAATTCCTGCCATTCTTTCTTGATTAGAGTAAATTCACACATTTACATATTGAAATAGCTTAATCATAATAAGCTATAAAATTAATACTATCACAAAAGGTGAATTTCATTAATGGGCTTGGCCTAAAACATTTCAAGCTACACATAAAATCTCTTCAACTTGTCCAGGTTAACTGGTTCAGCGAACTCATTGTCTTCCACGTCAGATAGCTTCACTGCACCCTTGGAAAACATCCTCTTGATTAGGAATGGCCCTCCTAATTGGGCTTGAATTTCCCCCTTGGGTCGTGAGTGTTCGGCCTCTCCTGTTTCAAAACCATATCTTGTACTCTTAACAATTTTGGCCAAACTCTCTTATTTGAATGTCTAGCAATCATCTTTTTATAAAGCTGATCCATAAATTAGGCCTTGGGCCTTTTCGCATCTATGTGTGCTAACGCTTGATAGCGATCTTTGACCCATTGGTCTTTCAAAATCTTGGATTCCATCACTACACGCAGGGACCGTACTTCGATTTCAGTTGGTAGTACGACTTCCATTTCATAAACCAAAGAGTAAGGGGTTGCCTCATTCATAAATTTAGCTGTGGTATGGTATTCCCATAAGGCAGATGGTAGCTTGTTAGCCCAATCACGATGATCTTCTGCCACTTTTCTCAATATCTTCTTGACGTTCTTGTTTATGGCTTTCACTACCCTATAACTTGTGGTCTATAAGGTGAAGACTTATGGTGCTCAATTCCATACTCTTCTAATAAGGTCTTTACTTCTTCCTAAAATTGAACCCCATTGTATGTCACTAAATGATGTTGAATCCCATATCTACAGATCAGATTCTTCTCATTAAATCTAGCCATCTGCTTAGCATTGATATGCTTGAGAGATTCTACTTCAACCCATCTTGAGAAGTAGTTTATTACAGCAACTATAAATTCATGCCGATTAAAAGTGCATGGTGAAACCTTGCTAATGATATCTATTCTCCAAGCTGCGAATGGCCATGGTGAAATGGAAGGATGTAATTCTAAGGGAGGGATGTGATTTAGGTCTCTAAGAATTTGACATTCAAAGCACCTTTTCATAAAAGAAATATAGTCCCTTTCCATTATTGACTAGTAAAATCCCTGGCAGAGAATCTTTTTTGCAGGTGCTCTCTTATTCATTTGGGTGTTGCAAACCCCTATATGGATTTGCTCCATGATTCCTTTGTATAGCCCTTTTGTCATCTTTAGTAATTGAATCTGGATATATCCCTTTTGTCATCCATTGTAGGACATCATAGAACAAAGGTTGCTCATTTGCCTTGACCTCTATGATTCTTTCACGTTTGTAACATGGGATGCTACCCGAAGACATCACGAATGGCTTTTTAGGCACTATCGAGATCTCTTCCCAAGCTGATGCTAGATTAGACAGGGCGTCCATTACTTAATTGTTCACTCTCCTCATGTGAGTAAAGGTCACTCTTTCAAAGCTTTGAATAAAAACCCACAGATAATCAATGTATAGTTTTAGCCTCTCTTCCTTAACTTCCCGATTTCTAATAGCATGCTCAATTACCAATTTAGAAATGCCAATGACTTCCACTTCTTTAGCTTTTACTGCAATTAGAGCTTCCAACCCAAACAGACAAGCCTCATATTTTTCCATGTTATTCGTGACTACAAATTGTAACCTCTTCAACATCGGGATGACCTCTCCTTGTGGGAATTCTAATAAAATGCCTACTCCAACTCCTTTTCTATGGGTTGAATCGTCAAAATAAAGTTTCCTCCCTTTCTTCTCTATCACATTCAAATGTTCATCCGAGAAATCGATCTCCATTCTTCATTGTCTTCTACTGGATGTGATGCTAGGAAGTCTATAATCGCTTGTCCTTTAACGATTTTCCTAGTGGCATACTTAATATCAAACTCTTATAGTAGAATTAACCATCTTGCCAATTTTCCCACTAATGTTGGCATCCTATACAAGTATCTAACTAGATCCATCCTTGATATTGCTATCACTTTGTAAGACTAAAAATAATGCCGAAGCTTTCTAGTAGCCCAAACCATTACAAAGCAAGTTCTTTCTATCATGTTGTATTTTTATTCATTTGGAAGAAGCTTGTTGCTCAGATAGTATATTTCCTTTTCGATGCCGATTCATCAGCTTGTGATAACATGGCTCCCATTCTAGCATCTTCCACTATCAAGTACAGGATTAAGGGTTTCCTTAGCTTTGGTGGGAACAAAATCAAGGGACTTGAATACTCCTTGATTTTCTCAAAGGCTATCTGGTAGTGATCATTCCATCTAACTGACTGATCTTTCCCTAAAAGCTTGAAAATCGGATCACACATGATAGATAACTTTTGTATGAACCTGCTGATGTACTGAATTTTCCCTAGAAAATTTCTCACTCATTTTTCAGTCTTAGGTGGCTCCATTTCTTAGATAGCTTTGATCTTGCCTGGATCTATCAATATCCTTCGGACCCAATGATAAACCCCAACACTTTTCTTGAAGTCACCCCAAATTCACACTTTTTCGAGTTTAATCACAGCTTGTACTTGATGACTCTTTCCAGGAATTTCTCTAGGGTTGCTGGATGTTCTTCTGGCATCTTCATCATGACAATCATATCATCAATATAGACTTCTAACTCCTTATGGATTATGTTTTGAAACACTATGGTCACCATCCTCTGGTAAGTTACTCTAGCATTCTTCAAGCTGAAGGGCATCATTTAGTAGTAAAAAGTACGAAATTCTGTTATGAAGACTGTCTTGGCTTTGTCTTGTAATGCCATGAGAATCTGATTATATCTCGAGAAACCATCCATGATTGAATAGCATCCCATCATTGCTGCAATGTCGATCAAGATGTCGATGTGGAGAATAGGAAAGTCATCATTTGGTGACGCCTTGTCCAAATCCCTATAGTCCACACACATTCTGACTCTTCCATCTTTCTTAGGAACTGGGACGATATTCACTAGCCATTCTGGATAGCGAACCACTTCCAAAAATCTTGCATCTATCTATTTTGGTCACATCTTTTTTTATTTTCTTGGCCCATTCTGGTCACAGTCTTCTTCTTTTCTGCTTAATTGGCTTGGATTCAGGATTCAAAGGAATTGTGTGCTCTTCTATGGATCTGTCTATCCCAGGCATGTCTTTGTAACTCCATGCAAAGGCTTCTACTTTGTCCTTGAGTAGGCTTTGAAATTTTATGTTTAACTATAGCATTAGGTTAGTCTTGATTAACAAAATTCCATGGATTTTGTTTTCTGTTTATATTAAATTCAAGCATGCATGATGAATTTATGTCAAATATATGCATGTGCTTATCTACTCGATGAATGGAACCATCAGGAAAACATCAAACAAGTAAGGAATATCAAAATTCATCTCATTAAACATCATAGAGACTTCATCATAATCAAAACCATAATTAACAAAAATAGACACATCAGCAGGGGTTTCAGCTTCCTCAAAGCTCTCTTCAATGCAGGCTCATATTGCTTTCAGCACTTGATCCACAGGGTCTTCTTCCCCTTCAATAATTGCCTTCCTCTTTCAAGGCCATCCTCCTTCTTAACTTGAGTGACCTATCCCTCTTCTTATTCCTCTCTCCTTCTTCTTCCTTAAATTCAACTAGCACCCCCTCAAGACCCTTTCCAGACTTAGATGCATACTAGTTCTTAGGAAGCGAAACATTTTGAAAATTAGGCAGTGGGTTAGACCTTATGCTAGACTATGTCTTTTTAGGATTAGCCAAATTACCATCATCTATTAGATTTTGGATTTCATGCCTCAGGCATAAGCAATTATCAGTGGTGTGGCCTTTGCACTGATGGAAATGACAATAGGCATCTTGATCAAATTTCCTTGGCAGAACTTTTGAAGGTGGTCTCAATGCAAGGGGACGTAACAAACCTGCTGATTTAACTTTCTCAAAGACTTTAGAGGGAGGAGTGCTGAAGTTGGAGAATCTCCTTGGGGGTTTAGCAGTCCTCAAACCTAGAGTGGCAGTTGTTGTATTCCTGGTGGTGCTTGGCGTCTTGGCTGACCGGCTGGACCTTTGGAATTCAGACCTATCAAATTTTTTGGCACCGTTCCCATACTTCTTGTCTTCTCTAATCTTATCTTCAATGGTGGTCCCCACCTCATATACTTGAGAAAACTCAATTAGTGGCATGCAATATAGTTTTTCAAATCTCACTGCGACGATTGACTCGGAATCGATCTTCTTGGCATACATCTTATAAAATTATTTATCTAGCCAACTGTTACCAAAATGTTTCTTCTTTCCAAACTCATTCTTGGCCTCTCCGTCATCTTCTATTACCATTTTCTTTTTCCCTTCGTCAACTCTCATGAATTTCTCAAAGCTAGTAGCCACCATCTTTTCAACCGTTTTCTCCATATCAGCTATAGAAATACCAATCTTGGCCACTTTATCAATAGAAGAAAAAGCAGGAACTAAGAAGTCTATTCGGACTAGAGACGATTCAATCTCTTGGTAGGATCTCAATGGACTAAAAATGACAAAGCATGGTGGAACTGAAAGGCTAAAGGTTTTTCAACTCTGATCAAATGGTTTTTTGACCTCAACTAGGTGTCTGTTTTCAGTGCTTTCTTTTTGCGGGGTATTATCTTATTTGCAAAAAATACGTGTTAATCAGACAACATTATGCCATATGCATGTTTATAGGATGACACATGAAAATATAATAACATAATCATACTTTATGAAATGCATATAATGTTATATCCCATTGTGGCTTTATTATGACGATTCAAATCCTGAATTGGAGAAAGGCTCTTGGAAATTGTTTAAAGCAAAACATGCTTTATTCCTAAGTTAAAATATTTGCATATATATATATATGTTTTTTGTATTGTATCTCTCTTTCTTTTTTTCCCTAGAATATTACTTGAGCAGGGTTATTATTTCTCTCTTTTTTTTTGTTATATGCACTAATAATGTTTGACTAAAAAATATTGGCTCTTCCATTACTCCAAAAATGAACTATCTACAATATTTACAACATTTGAAACCTTTAAGAATTTTGATCAGGTTTTACATCCTCTGACGTGGAATGTCCTATATCTACAAGGAAGTTGGTGATATCCTGTTTGCTTCCTTTATTTAGAGTAGGACTCGCTGAATCTCTATTAAGAGGTTGTTAATTGACATGGATGACGACATAAAGGCTTTTATCTGAGGTATTTGTACTTTAGCCTTGCAATCACTTTTAGGATGAGCCTTTCTAGCTAGTTTTGCCTTTAACATTTTCTTTAAGTCTTTGGCCTTTTGAAATTTGGACCATCTAAGTCGAGTCATGATGGGATATTCCTAAATGGCTAAAATAAAATGAGTTCAATGATGCATGAATGTAGCACATCACAACCATAATAGTTATATACAAATAAAGGATGACGAGAGTTAGGAAATACATGACCTCCACCCTTATAGATACCACACATGATTCATGGTCAAAAGTCTTTTTCTATTCCTAGGATATAGAGGTTAGGCCCACGAACCAACATGGGGTTTTGGACCAACGTCTCTCACGTTTATTTAATTAATGCAATAAATAAAATTTATTAAGGTATTTCCTAAAGGAATGAACTAAGGTCTACTATATGGGCTTTGGCCAAGTATATAAAGTCTTGGGTTCCATAAGCGAGAAATGGTTGTTTCTTTCCATTTACATTGGGACTAAGGAAAAGGTGATAATAGATTGTCAATTCTTTGGATATACCAAATGGTACTTGACTTATGGATGGCGTATATTAGTGATGGATCCCAATAGTCGAGTAGAGTGAAAGGACCACATCCCCCAGTATCACCTAATGATTTTGGGTAGAATACAAATTAAGAATAGATATTTATGTATGAATGACCATTTATGAGTACATAAAAATAAATTCAATTAAAAATTAATGACATCATTAATAATTTGTGAATAGTTGGACAACTTATGGAGTTAACTCTCTTAAATAAATTCTCTAGTGGAGTCGCCAGGCTGAGGACGATGGTTTTTCCACCATCTCATGGTTCTCCCGAAAGTCATTTGAGAAAATCGAATCTAACAAGTTTGATTCATTTTAATTAATAAAATCAATCCTTTTACCAAACTCATTTAATCCTCATGAAAATAGTTCTCTTACTTTAGTAATGATTTTGTTTATTTTTGGAGTCACCATCCTTTCTAGGAAAAATTCTGGAATTAATCAATTCTTTAGAATTGATTAATTTGGTTTTAACCAGAGATGAGTTCTGGAGTTATGTACAAAAGTAGGAAGGTGTTAGGCACCCATTTGCCCAACTCAAACCGGCCCCTTAGTTGTCCGAATATTCATTATTTATTAATAATGGTATTAACTTAAATTGAGATGTAAAGATATTTTTTATGCCATTTTTGAAAACATATCAACCATATAAACAATCACAATTAAATCATACATCCAAACATAAAATAAACATTCTCAAAGAAAGAGGGAGGAGAAAAGAATTACAACTCATCTCCTAAAATACATTATACCAAATTATCCCTTACATATTTCCATTCCCATTAATTAATACAAATCAACATAAATAAAAAAAATTATTACAAACTACTAAATTAGGAACCCTTATGGATTCTTCACAAATTACGTAAATATTACATCTCTAATTCAAATAATAAATTACAAACGAATAAATTCCCAAATATTAACAACAAATAAATTTTCAAAAATGTAACTAAATATTAATTATCACAATATACACAATCACACAATTAATATGGTAATGATACATGTAAATGCTAAAATAATAATGAACATGATAAAAATATTCATCCAACAATAAATAAAGGGCATTAAAATAAATTGCACAAAATAAATACTAAATAATCAAAGTAAATAAAAAGACAAATTAAAATAAAAGCCAGAAAAATAAAAATGACAAAATATATAAATTCTATAAATAAATATTATATAGTTATACTAATATATGATTTATAGAACAAGAATTAAAAGAGCTTAAATTAAATACTAGTAGAGTCAAAATACTAGTAAATTTAATAGTTGTAGCAAAGTTTCAAGCTCATAATCATAATATTCATCCTATGAGATGAATAAAATTCACAAATCATTGCAAAAAAATAATGTTATAACCATTAACGTACTCATCCAAATCAAGAAAATGAATTTTTGCCAAAGGTTTAACCCACTTCGATCTCAGAATCTAGGCACGACTTGATTTTTTTAATTAATTTGGCTACTGAAACAATGATCTAACACCCCTAGAAGTGACTCACGTCCTATTCCAACGTAACTAGAGCTCATTAGCATCAGAAAATAGGAAAAGAAGAAGAATAGAAATTTGCAAATTTCTAGTCGCTATTTCTGAGATGGTGCTAGCCTTTGCACAATGGCGGTAGCCAACTTTGCAAAGGTGGTTCCATTTCAAAAATGGTGGGCGCCATTTCTGAAATGGCTGGCACCTTCACAACCCAATATAGCTGCAAATTTTATGCAAAATTGAGTTTTTGTTTGTTCCTCTCACAAAGAACTCAACTTTTAGTGTTTTAATACTAAAATGAACTGGAAATAAGAAAACGAGATGAAGTTTAGATTCTCAATTTACCTTGTTTTGAAGAAAAACGCTTGATTTACTTGAAGTTGATGAAGAAAACGTTAAGAACTTTGATATCCAGATGATGATCAAGTTTGATGTTTGATTTAAGCTTTTAAAGTGCTTAATGAACCACTCACTGTGATTTTGCTGGAAACACTCTTTCTTACCACAAACTACCAATATTTTGGATTGAAATGGATTTTAGAGTTGATTTTTAAAGAATTTTCTAACCCTTTTAATCTTCTCTCTTCTCTTCCTAGTTTGTGATCTCAAGGTTGTTTCACCCAAAACTTGCCAACTTCAAATTGCCAACCTCTAACCCTAAACCAAAGCCTTCTATTTTAGGCAAATGGGTGGGATTAGCACTGCTTGATGCTTAGTTAGCTTATGGCCCCACTGATGGGTCCCACTTTTGGTCCTCATAAATGACCTGGGTTTTGATTTTTCACGAAATTAGTCAAAATGGTACATACGTCAATGTAGATATTGAAAGTTTATCCTGAGTGAACCCAAAAAGCATTTTCGAACCCCGTTTCCATACGAACCCTGAAAACATGAAGACGACTCAATGGCTCCGGTTTCTTAAACTAGGATTACTAGTTCAATAATCAAATCAATCAAATGTTCCAAACTTGTTTTACCATGAGAAATGCCACCACCACAGATGGGTCCCTTAAAGGTCACTAGTGGGCTCCACAAGTGGGTCCCACAAGGGCCACTGTGGGTCCTAGTAGTGGACCTATTTGATTTTTATGAAATTGGTCTGGGTGATACATGGAGTGTTGTAAGGAATTGAGATGCGCCACGGACAGACTCGAGATTTATTTTTGGGCCTCGTTTTGCTGTGAATATGAATAAGGCACTACGAGTTACATTTTCGAAACTCAAATCATCAGTCTGAAATCTAGTTCATCATATGTTTTAACCTTACTTTTAGCAATTAAGGTTATCATCATCGAGTCTTTTTATAGGAAAAAATTGAGCATCTACACAAACCTCAATCTTGGATTATTGGATCAAGAACCTAACCTTTGGGTCTTCTTTATCCATTCCTGCACAAAACTTCGAGGAAATCTCAAAAAGGTAATACTTGAGATCCTTTACTTCATTTATTCATCTATTTCCTTTTCTTTTCAGTGTTTAAGCACCATTTTTTATTATGGTTATGAGGAAACCCAAGATAATCTAAAACAGGACACTTTGCGCTTTTATCGCGCACGACTAGTAGCAGTGGCGCAATCCACTACGTGTGGCATGTGCCACTTTATCCAAGAATACCTCTATTTGACTTTGTTCTTTTGTAACCTTCTTGTTCAAGGAAGGGCCTAACACCACTATGTGTGGCTCGCATCACACCCGTGTGGCGTAAGGCCCTTGGATTCAAAGGTTCAGAACATCAATAATCAATAAAATGGTCCCAATTTGGATATCTAGTGGCAAAGATTCAACCTTAAATGATCTGGGATGCATTTTTGTCCACAAATGGATCAAATAAAAATTAATAAACAAGGTTGATAATAGTGATTAGTGTATTTGTTCATCATGAACATCAAGGCCATGAACTCTAATCTTGTCCAAACCTTTAAATTATTGTCTTTTAATTCATGTTCTTTACTTTTAAGTACTTTTATTATTTTGTCTCTTAAATTTATGCCTCTTAAGTTAATGTATTATGATTATTATTGCACTAACCATTTATTTATTAACTTTGTAATTTGAACATGCATCATCTAATAATTTGGTAAATGAATGAATGTTTAATGATTCTGGATGTATGATGTAGATTCTATGAATGATGTTTGTGTTGTGTTTGTATTGTATGGATGTTTTTACTTTGCTTTGCATTAATGCTATATTTTGGCAAAATGTAAGAGACCTTAATGCGTCCCATTTATTACTTGTTTGTAATAATTAATGGGATTTAGGAAATTTTGAGGCAATGGGTAGAATGTATTTTAGGTTTGGTTTGTATTCTTTTCTCCTCACCCCCTTCTTTGGATGTTTAATTTTATGTTATTTGTTTCATTAATTTGCATGATTGATATGATTTCCAAAAATTGCATAAAGAAGTATTTACATCTCAATCTTTAGTTAATGTTATTACTGAGTAATTCTGAATTAATGGACAATGACAAACTGGTTTAACTGGGCGATGTGGGTGCCTAACACCTTCCCATATCTTACCTAACTCTAAGACCCCATCTATAGTTTAAAACAGAGTTATTCAATTTCAAAGAATTGACTAATTCGAGAATTTTTCCTAGTAAGGATGGCGACTCTTAAAAATAAAACTCTTACCAAAGTACGAAAACCTTTTCCTGAGGATTAGCAAATGGGTTAAATAAAGAAAATCAATTTATTAAATAAACTCAATAGGGCCCGTTCAATTGGATTCTTTCCTTCACTTATGGAAAAATGTAAGCGTATCCTCAACTTCTCGTAGGTCTCTCCCTCTTTGTCGTTTTGAACAGTGAGACCGAGACATGACAGAATATTCCTATATGGCTTAAAAAGAAAACACTTTAAGTGATGCATGAAGAAATGCAAATGAATACAAATATATATGAATAAGGGGACGGGAGTCGGGAAATGTATGACCTCTACCCTTATACCTTTCACACACGATTGATGGTAAAAACATCCTTTCAAAAACCCTACAACAAATTTGTTGGGCCCATAAACCATCATGGAGTTTTGGACCAATGTCTCTCACATTTATTGGATGAATTGTAACACCCACCGCCCAATCCCGGAGAACTAGACGGCGGATGCCACATTCGGTGCCGGAGCACCACCTTATTTCACTTACTTACTCAAGATCACATATTGGAAGTGGTTAGATTTTCATGAGGCAAGTAATTTAAAATTTAAAAATAAAGTTTAAGGAAATTCTTACGAAAATTTCGCAAGAGTCTCCCCCAAGAATTAACTTGCCACACAAAGAAAATATACACACTTCCAATACAATTTTCTCCAAACCCTAAAGCTCTAATTCAACTCAATTCATTAGCAAGAACTTCTAAACATTCGTCCATCACATTTAGATACCATCGTCAAAATTATAACCATTCATTATAGAAGTAATTATTGATATTTATACACCAAAACAAAATAAAAAGTCACTACTTAATTAATCACAACTCTTAATTAATAATAAACTTAATATATACAATCTTCACCATTTACAATTTTTATGTACATGCTAAAATCACTATACAAGATATATCCTACACAAAATGCTATATCTACTCTGATGCTCTCCTTTGGTCCTGAAAGGCGTCTTCCGCTCTTAACCTGCGCGTGATAAAAATCAACGCACTGAGTGGAAGACTCAGTGGTGCTAAATAATCAAGAATGAAAATAATACGAAAAGCCAAATAACCATTCCCAAAAATGCATTTAGATGCTCAAATTAAATATAGAATAAATACCAAAATATCATTAATTAAATTTGAACACTATGAAACCATAAAAATATTATAACACACATGAGTCCTCCTTCTTTATAATATAATAAAATTCCATTCTTAGTTAGGCTCATACTAAATAGAAGGAATGTAAGTAGATTCGATCGTGGCCTGTCAAAGCACCATCCCCATCACATAATCGTGACCTGTGGAAGCGCCACCCCCATCGTATAATCGTGGCCTATGAAAGCACCACCCCCATCATATAAATCGTTTCCTATGAAAGCACCACCGTGTCCTGTGGAAGCGCCACCTCCATCTCATAATAAGTGCGTCTGCTTATTTATAAGGGCTGATAAACGTAGCATATGATCATAGCTCCACATAAATAACGGGCTGATAACCCGAGCATGCTCACATATCACAATACATCTCATCATACTATAGTCAATCATGTATAGCAGAGCCCAAAATAAATGCATTCTTCCACAAATAGTCTCATTTCTGATTCACCATTTCTTATCCAAAAACATTTTAAAATTAACACTTATTACGTATACATAAATCCTTTGCAAAATATCTTACAACTTAACATATTCCTCACAAAATTTCATAAACTTATAACTTACTAAAATTATCACATTCTCCCTTTATTATACTTAATAAAATAAATTCAATTGGACATATTCAAAATAAATATACTTAATATAGTATAAAAGTACTTAAATCAAGAAATTTCCAGCATTTTCATAAACCTGACCTTTGCTGTGTTCTCAAGGTATAACTGAAGTGATAGGACTTCAAATTGAGTGAAACTTAATTCATTAGAAAGATAAGGTAAAATGATACAAATATCATGAAGGGATCATAGTCCAGATCATTTTCTAAGAGGGTGAAAGAAACCCAAGAACACAAACCAACAATCCAAATACGATTCAGCACAACTAGTTTTGGTATAAAGATCATAAGTTGAGCTATAGGTATTAAAATTAGACACAAGAGGATGATTTAGAAATCTAAGAAGTAGAAATAAAACTTTTATGAAGAGATAAGATATTATCTTGCCATTTTAGTGGCCAAAAGGGACAGTCAATTCGGATATACAAGTGAAACGCCATAACAGAACCAGTTTTGGTATTTAAATCATAGGTTGAGCTACAAGTATTGGAATTGAACATAAGAGGATGTTTTGGAAAGATGGGAAATAGAGCTACAACTTTCATTAGAAGTCAAAAGCAAATGGAAATTATAAAAGGGTCAAAAATGACTTCCAGTCCACCCTAAGTATACCTCTAACATCAAAAATCTAAAATTTGAAACTTAAGAGAATGAAAGGGAAATTAGAATATTATTGCACTAACCCCTTTTTCAAGCTTAAACAAGCTTAAAAACTCTATCCTTGGGCCTTCTCCTTGCCTTTGGTGGAGGGTTGACCAATCTCTTCAAAGTAGGAAAAGAGCTCATTAAAATCAAAATTAACACTAGAAAAGACAAGAGAATGGCTTAATGCATGAATTCCATGGCGAATCCTAGAATTAGACTTAGTAAATCACAAAACCCAAAAGTTACAACTTACCTTCTTTAATGGCAACTCCAAAACCAAAGCTTAGAAACTCCAAATTCAAGCTTCTACTACTTAATTCTCAAGGTTTAATCAAAATCCTATGATTTAATTAGGTGGTTTAGTGGTATTTGGAGGTAGGAAAATGAAAAAAAAAATGGAGGAAGAAGGAAGAAGAAGGGAGGAGAGAGAAAGTGTTGGTGATTTAAGTAGCAAAGTCAAACTTTGCTTCTCATTTTATGCTAAATCAATGGCCAAGATCAAGTCTTAGATAATCTCATCCAATGACTCTAAATATTCCTTAAATAATTTATTTCTAAATATTATTTAACTCCATAAATTAATTAAATTAACTTTCCAAAAATAATTCACCATTTATTCCTTAATATACCATAATAAAAAATAATATTCATTAGTTGCCGCAATTCTCCAAAAATATTCGTGAAATATTCTCTACCCATCTAAATCATGCAAACATACTCCAAAAATATTAATTAACACACTAGACACATGTAGTAATTTTTTCGAGCCGAAATAATACCATGTCCCGGACCGATGGTACTATTCATAGACCGGTAAATCACTATTACTGACACTGAAAAAGACACTGGAAAATAGTCCATTACAGCTTTATTAGAGGGTGGTGTACCAACTGGTGGTGCCGCTTGTGATGTTTTGGGTTCTGATGTAGAGCGCGCCTCAGCTGTGGGCGGGCTACTGCGGGGCCGAATCAGGGTGATTTGGTACAGCAGTTAGTAGCTGCGTTGAGGTAAGTAGCGGGAGCATTTCCTCAGACTCTAGTCACACCAGCCGCTATTCTAGTCCGTTCCCCCGTTGAGAGACTGAGGAAGTACCGAGTTGAGGATTTTATGGGTCGAAAGGATGATAATCCTTCTGCAGCAGAGTTTTGGCTTCGGGCTATAGAGAGAGTTCTGGATCAGATGCAGTGCACTTCTCGAGACAGACTGTTATGTACTGTTTCCTGTCACGACCCAAAACCGTGGGCCGGACCGGCACTAGGACCTAGGTAAGCTTAAGGCACCCGAGGCCCATAGTAAGCCTAAACTATCACAATCCATCCCTATTATCATTTGACTATCGGAATAGTAAGCCCATATTATGA
>CANUEX010080096.1:0-12715 GCA_948099535.1 Jatropha multifida | reverse complement strand
TTATTAAGATAAATTTTAGATTAAATAAACCTAATATTTCAATTATGATTTATTTATTTAAATAGTTAAATAAATAAATATAATTGATTAAATTGAAAATTCTATTAATATATGTATTATGATTTATTTATTTAAATTGTTTAAATAAATAAATAGGCACATATATATTTAATTATAATTTATTTATTTAAAAGGTTTAAATAAATAATTATAATTTATTTGTTTGTGACCTAGGGTTTTCCTATATAAGGTTTAATAAACAATATAGACTGTATGAGAGTTGAACGTAAGAACAAGAGTTGTTGCTCATACCCACAAAACAAAATAGAGAGCCTACGACAGCTAGCATTGTCGTACACTCTAACCTCTCAACCCTCTAAAAGTATTTTTAGAGTTTTTCGATTGTCCATTTGTGTGGATACTGCTAAAGGCCGAACGTTTGGACGACTTGTGGTTTGCGACAACCTAGCCCTGTAGATCGAAGTTTCGAAGAATCGATGAAAGAGGTATTCTTCTAAACATATTTTATTGCCTTATTCATTTAAACGGATCCCTGTTGGTATAATTAATTATTTTAATTATATTATTCCGCTGTGCATATATGATATTGAAACCCAACATCCATGCCTTTTGATTTCATGAATAGGTACAACTTCTCCAATTTCTTATCTAATTTCTCCATTTTTCCAAAAGCCATAGGCTCAGTCTTAGCCTTCTTTCCAATCAGCCTCTTGAAGAACTCCTCATCTTGGCATATGTCATCCGCAGGTTCCTTCTTTATCAACTTTTCATTCCATTCTACCCCTTCTTTAGTAATTGCATTTTCTTTTCCCTTGTCAGCCTTAAAACTTCTCTAAGTTGAAAGCTATAATTTTCTCGATCATTTGCTCAATGCCAGCTATGGGCATGCTTGCTTCTACCATTTCCTTATTGAGTATGGGATCTGGTAAATGTGTTTGTGCTGATGAAGATTCAACCTCACGGCTAAAATCTCTAAACCTGGAGGGGACTAAGCTAATAGGGGTTGAAGGTTCTTCAATTCAGACTAGGCAGTCTCCTTTCCTCGACCAATCGCTTTCTTTTGACGTTTTCTTCTTCTTGGGTGCTATTTTTCTAGGGATAATAAGCTTTAGAACTATGGTATGATGCATGTATTTATGTTTATGGAATGTCACATGAAAAATAACACACAATCAAAAAATCATGAGCAATTAATGTTATAATTCATTGAGGCTCGAATTGAATTGATCAAATCTTAAATCAGAGAAACTTTTGAAACTTGTTCAAAGGTAAAACACGCTTTATTTGTTGTCAAATACATTGTATATTTTATCCTTTTCTTTTTGCCTGAAGATATGACCTAAGCAAGGACATCTTTTTTCCTTTCCTTTCTTTTGTATTCATTTTTATTTTTTTGTATTTGTATTTGGCTAATAAATAAACTCTATCATTAATCCCAAAAGTGGTTTACAAAATTTAAGTACACAACCTAAAAATTCTGATATATTCTAGCCTCCTCTAATGAAAAATAGCCGCTTTCCATAAGGCGATTGGCAATATCATGTATCTGAGTGAAGTGTCCCTCAATGCTGTAAAAAAGGTTCAGAGCTTCTATCTGAGCACTCCTAATTTCTTGTTGAAGTTGATGAACCTCTAACAGTTGGTCTTGTCATATTAGGTTTGGGCTTGATGGGGCCCTTGTTTCAGAATCCTGATCTTCGAGCTGCTAGCTTCTTTTGGGCCGAGCTTTTTGAGCTTGTCTTACTTTTAACAATTTTCTATAGTTTCTCGCCCTTTGAGGGACTGATCATTTTAATCGAGCCATAGTAAACTAAACCTAAATGATGTGGTAAAATAAATTAATTATGCATGAACTCAGCACAATTATAGCAGATTAAATACAAATAAGAGGAATGAGTGTAAGGAAATGCATGACCTCAACCCTTGTAGCTTCCACACACATGATTCATGGTTAAGTCTTTTTTTATTCCTAGGACATAGTGGTTGGGCCCATAAACCAAAATGGAATTTTGAAACTGACGTCACTCACATTTATTTATAATGCAACAAACAGTATTTATTATAGTATTTCCTAAAAAGAAAGAACTATGTTCAACTGCATCGGCTTTAGCCGGTTAATAAGTCTTGGGTTCCCTAAGTGAGAGTTGGTTGTTTCTTCCCGTTTACCTAAGTAAAAGGCGATGACAGATTGTGCCAACTCTTTTGATATATCAAATGGTATTTGACTTATAAATGGTGTATATTAGTGGTGGATCTCAACAGTAGAGTAGAGTGAGGAGACCACATCCCCAATATCATCGAAAGGTGTTAGGTAGAAATGAGGATTGAGAAGAGATAAATGCATGAATGACAATCCTATTTTAATCCTCAGAAATGGTTTCTTTACTTTGGTAAGATTTTGGAAATTATTTTGGAGTCGCCACCCTAAAACTTGTTGGTTTCAATATCAAATATGTGCAACGGAATAATATAATTAAAACAATTAATTATACCAACAAGGATCCGTTTAAATAAATAAGACAATAAAATTTATTTAGAAGAATATCAATTTTATAGATTTTTCGAAACTATGATATACGTGGTTAGGTTGTCGCAAACCACAAGTCGTCCAAACGTCCGGCCTCTAGCAGTATCCATATGAATGGACAATTGAAAAACTCTAAAACTATTTTAGAGGGTTGAGAGATTAGAGTGTATGATAGTGCTAGTTATCGTAGGCTTTCTGTTTTGTTTTGTGGCTATGAGTAACAACTCACTCTCACGTCCAGTTCCATCAGTCTATACTGTTTCCTAAACTTTATATAAGAAAACCCTAGGTCACAAATAAATTAATTATAATTATTCAGTTAAACCTTTTAAATAAATAAATTATAACTAAATGTATATGTGTGCCTATTTATTTATTTAAATAGTTTAAATAAATAAATCATAATACATATATTAATAGAATTTTCAATTTAATCAATTATATTTATTTATTTAACTAAATAAATAAATAAATCATAATTAAAAAATTAGATTTGTTTAATCTAAAATTTTATCTTAATAAATTTTAGACATAAATCAATTAAGTCCATACTTAATTATCTATGTAAAATTGCAATCAAATATAAATTACAATTTTACACTTAACTACATAAAACTTATTTGTAATCAAATCATATATCATTCTTATGTGTGTGACCTTCTAGGTTCCAAATATATTGACAACAAATATTAACTAATTAATATTTGAAGGTTAAGTATATTGTCTAGCAACATGTCAATACCACCCAAATATCTAGAAAGTCAAAGTGGTTTAACTTAACCTTTTAGTACATGATTTATCAGTGTAATTAGTATCCCTTCATCATTAATGTTATGATTTAGTAATTAGGCATGCAGTGTGTCTGCTTTACTAAATCATGTTAGTTCTCTTAACCTTAGCCATTGATCAGTTAAATGAAATTTCAAATCTCATTTGCTAATTTCATTCTAGCTTGCGTAAGGATTTCTTAATCAATACTAATAGAGAACAATCATAACATATTCCCTAATTTACCTAGGGTGATGAATCCTCTCTTAATTACATAAGTATCTCCATACAGTTTCTACTATGTCCAATTAATTATTGCTTATTATTCATATAATGAATAATGTGAACAAATAATCAAAACATAATCATCTCTATATAAAATAGTTTAGTAATCTCAAGTCAAAGGATCACTTACATAACCATCACATTAATATTCCATAGACATAGCTAACTCTACATATGAAATTCTCATGCAGGTCAATTCAATGGACTTGTTTATACAACAAGCACCGACATATTAGTTCTAGATATCACATATATTTCAACTTATGAAAACAGCAGCTTTCATAAGGAAAGAACATAATATGTATCAGTCTCAACAGCTCTAATCATCATCCAATAATGAGGAGAACATCGACCAGGAATGTTTAGAGATATTGCTTCAATGCAAATATAAAACTCATAATTATAACCACATTATAATTTATTTTGCAAAGCAATATTGTCTCATGAACTTTATCTTTTACCAAGATTCAATCAATAGAATATAAAAGATAAATAAAATACCTTTTATTAATAATCAAATATTTATTACATGAAATATTATATCCAAAATATAATCAATCAAATTGGCTATAAGGCATATAACTAACAAAACTGGGAAAATATTCTTGAGTCAATTAATTCATTGGAATTAATCAATCTGCCTCCTAGTTAATTAATACCTTTTATTCACATATATTCATTTATTTGGTAATTGCGGTATTAAATTAATTGAGACATAAAACATTTTATGCAATTTCTTAAAAAAAATAGCAATCATACAATTATCACAATCAAAATCATACATCCAACATAAAAATAAACAACCATAAAGAATGGAGGGAAGAGCAAAGAATTACAATCCTTCTTATTAAAATACAATCTATCCATTATCCATTAAATATTCCCATTTCTAATTAATAAATACAAATCAATAATAATAAATTCTTACAAACCAATTTAAATGAGAATTCTTTTAAATTCTCAACAAGTTACCTAGATAATATTACAAACCCCATTAAATAATAAATTACCAACTTCATGAATAAATTATATTAAAATCAGAAATTAAAACAAATATATTCAATAATTATAACACATCCAAACATTTAAACAACATGATGAATGCAAATATTAACCCAAAACAAAAATTTTAGTCCAATAAATGATAAATTGAGCAAAATAAAAATTAAATCATTAAAATAAATAAATGACAGAAAATAAAATAATATCAGGTGTATTAGAATGACAGAAAATTAAATAAACAATATTAATATAATCATATAAATATACATTAGAGAATAATAATTAAATTTGCATAAAATAAATGCTAGAAAAAAGAATCTAACAATTTTAGTAATATTTCAAGCTCATGATCACAATCTTCATCTTATTAAATGAACAAAATTCACAAATCATTGCAAGAAATAGAATTAAAATCATTAACGTACTCATCCGGATAAAATGTGGATTTTCGTCTCTTAGGCATAATCCACTTTGATCTCAGAATCTAGGAATGATTTGAAGTTTTTTTAATTACTTGGCTTCTGAATTAATGATCTCATACCACTGAAAGTCACTTTCGTCCCATACCAACATAATTAGAGTTCATAAACATCAAACAGTTGAAGATGCAAGAAAATAAAAAATCTAGAGATTTCTGGGTTTAAGTGGCGTGAGCTAGATGCAACTGGCACGAGCCAGTTGCTAGCATGTGCCAGATGTGACTGGCTAGTGCCAGATCGCTAAAAAAGCTTCAGATTTTTGCAAAATTGAGTTTTTGTGGGTTCCTCTCACTGAAATGGAATGGAAATATTAAAGAGGTGAAGTTTAGACTCTTAGCTTACCTGATTTTGAAAAGAATCTCTTGATTTGCTTGAAGTTGATGAAGAACGCATAAAAAACACTTGATCTCTTCTTGATGGTTTAAGTTTATGTTATTAATTTTGTGTTTCTGGAAGGGTTTCTAAGTCTAGAGCACACTGACTTTGTTAAGAACACCCTCTCACACAATCAAACTTCCTAAAACTCTTAAGATTTTTGTAGTGAAATTGATTTTTGTTGGTGCTTTTTGTGTGATTTCGATTTTGTTGTTTTTTTGTTGTTTTGTTTTTGAACCCTTATTTTCTCTCAACTTCAAAATGGCCAACCCCTAAAAATGCAAACCCTTGAACCCTAGAATTAGAGATACATTTATAGGCAAATGGGTGATTCTAGCACAATTCATTGCCTATGTGGCATGTGGGCCCCACAGGTGGGCTCGCACAAATGAGCCGATTTTTAATTTTTTACAAAATTTGTTCAAATGGTACGTGCATCGATGTAGGGCGTGAAAATTTATCTAGAGTGAAATTGAAACTCATTTTCGAACCCGATTTCAACACGAACCCCGAAAAAGTGAAAATGACTCAATGTATCCGATTTCTTACCCTAGGTGTAACACCCCCTATCCAGTCTTATAGGACTAGACAATGAATGTCACATTCTGTGCTAGAAATACAGACTGATTTGCTTAATAACCTAATATGATAATTAAAGAAGAAAACAATTTGTTCAGAAAGAGAGAAAATTTTTTTTTATCATATTAGAATGTCAGCGGAAGATTTAATAATTTCATAGAAACTTTTGAAATAGCTTAATAACTTTATAATTCATGTAAATAAGTTTCCAACAATATCAAATAGAAGAATAAATCCTTGTAGAATAAAATTACTTCTCATGTAACTATAAAGCACCATTTGCGAAAGAATATCTGAATTTAAATCATTAGTTCCTCTACGAAATCTTTAATAATAAGAGTTAAATAATCAATATGAATTATAAAATAGTCTCTCAATTAAAAACCCAAATAAGTTTAGTGTTAAATTTCAATTTCCAACCCACTATAATTAATATTTATACTACATGCCAAATTCTTAATATATACTTAAATATCTAAAGAACATCCTCCTCCTCTGATGCTGGATTACTGGATCACCTCATTTTATATTATCTTCAACCTACGCGTGAGAAAACTCAGTGGTGCTATTTATAATTTAAATCAAATAATAATTTTAGAAACATAAATCTTGAGGAGATTTCCTTTATTATAAACATTTATATACAAAACATTAATAATCATTTTTATCATTGTATTAAATATTTATTTTTAACTAGATATTCTAAACATTACAAAATCCATTACTCAAATTAATATAATATAAATTCACTAATTATCAATATCACATATTCCTTTAAATTAAGAACATATAATAAACCAAATCATATAATAGAACTTATTATCTTAATTTTCTTAAAAGTAGATTCTTTCATATGGGGCTTAGATATACTTAGGAGAAAACAAAGCAGATAAGTTTTCAGAGATAGAGATGTGTCTTGTGAAAGCGCCACCAGAGTTAGAGATGTGACCAGCGAAAGCGCCACCAGAGAATAATAAGTGTGTCCGCTTATTCAGAAGGCACTCAAAGCCTAGCATATGATCATAGCTTATAATATAATAAAGAGGCATTAAAGCCGAGCATGCTCATCTTATAGAGTAAATCAGATCATACAACACATTCACACTAAGTATATTAGAGCCCAAAAACTTATCTTTTTTGCTTATTTAGAACATTTCACATATAACTTGTTCTTTCCTTATTTTTCTTACATATATCATAAAATATAAATCATATATGATTTGATACTGATATCCATATTCAATCAATATTCAAATATTTAAATAAAATCACATTGTCATCTTTCATTTTACAAATACTATCAAAATATTCAATTATGCCACCTTTCAAATAACAGATATAAGTGGTTAACATTCTCTTTTTCATGGACATAGAATTTCCAATCAATTTATAGAAATCATTTAGAAATCACCTCATATAAAATCACATCTTTTTCTTTTAAAATCCATAAAATGATATTCAATAATTCATTTAAAGAAATAAATCATTTCATAAAATATTCATGAAATTAAAAATATATTTAATTTTAATTAAAGTAGAAAGTTAGTATTTTATAATCTCATGTCATTTTATAATCCTCTAGTAACCTAAACACAACCGATGGTCAAGCAAACACGATCTAGTAACCTATACACCAACCAGTGGTCAACATAAATCCTAATCCTTGACCTGAGCACTCTAGATTACCAAAGCCTTAATCAGACCTGAGCACTTTTATTCCTCAAACCCGAGTAATGTCATCAATTCTTGGCTCATTCATTTCTTCCTCCTAACCAAAAGCCTCAAATTTAACCTAGTTACCCTTTATTAATCAAAAACCTGAAACTCGACCTCAGCACCCCAGATTACCACAGCCTTAAAATCAGACCTAAGCACTTCCATTCCCCAAACTGTGGGCAATACTCGAGTCATGCCATCAAATCTTAGCTCATTCATTACTTCCTCCTAACCAAAAGCCTCAAAATCTGACTTAGGCACCCTTTAGTATTCAACAACCTCAAACCCAACCTAAGCACCCTCATATTACCAAAGCTTTAAAATCAAACCTAAGCACTTCCATTCCCCAAACTGGGGGTAATGCTTGAGTCATGCCATCAAATCTTGGCCCATGCATTGCTTCCTCTTAACCAAAGGCATCAAGTCTGACCTAAGCACCCTTTATTATCCAAAAGCCTCAAACCCAACCTAAGCATCTTAGAGCACCAAAGCCTTAAATCAGACCTAAGCACTTCCATTCCCTAAACTGGGGGCAATGCTTGATTCATGCAATCGACGCATTGCTTCCTGCTAACCAAAAGCCTCAAATCTAACTTGAGCACCCTTTTAATAATCAAAAGACTCAAATTTGACCTGAGAACCCTTTATTAATCCAAAGCCTCAAACTCTGAACTGAGCCACCAAAAAGCCTTAAAATAGACTTAAGAGCCCTTAATTTCTTAACTGGGTCAACGCCCAATTCATGCCATCAAATCTTGACTTATGCATTAGTTCCTCTTATGCAAAGCCTCAAACCTAACCTGGGCACCTTAGGTTATCTAAAGTCTCAAACACTTACCTGAGTCAACAAACCACAACAATATTTATTTTTGAGAACTTAACCAACAGATATGTACTGATACCACTCTTTTCTTTGCTTTTACTAAACAACAACAATGATGATGGCTTTACCTACTGATTTCAGAGCATTGATAGAAGAAATGCTCTGAGAATAGGAAAACCCGCCTTCAGTAAATGTTGATAGAATAGAATAACTCCCTCTAGAATACTGTCACTACTCAGAGAAAAGCTATCCTAGGGGAAGTTAGAACCTTGATAACTGCTAGTCAGAATGGCAATGCTCCTTTGAACCAGGCTGTGGTATCTAATGAATAGCATACCATTCTACCCAATAGTGATTGGACTACTTGAGGATTAGTTCTTGAGATAGGGGCTACTTCTAATGCCATTGCTACCCTAAGTCAGATAGGGAATGGTTTTGCCTCTTTGAAGGTTAAAATAATGATGGAGAAAATGGACTTCTTTGAGAAATTCCTAAAGTGCGTAAAAAAGTATGAAGATCTTATTAATGTGGACTCTATCCCACTCTTCCTAGATGTCAGGCTACTTGCCATGGACAAGTTTGGTGGCACCATATGCCCTAAGAATCATCTTAAAATGTATATGGGTGCCCTCACTCCTATTGGTGTAAGCAATGAGGTCACAACACAATTGTTCCAACAATCTCTCATCGGCACTGCTCTTTGTTGGTTTGTTACCTTGGACAATGCCAAGAAGAGGACGTCGGATGAGATCTATAATGCCTTCAACTAGTAGTACCTCTATAATGTGGAGGTTGACATTACCATAAGGGACTTGGAGACAACCAAACAAGGGGCTTGAAAGTCTTTCTCTTTGTTCCTTACAAGATGAAGAGGTCAGGCTACTTAGATGCTTAATCGTCCCTCTGAACAAGAACAAATTGACATTATAGTCAAGAATTTACTCCCCTCTTATCAGAATTTTTTGAGAACTCAGTATCTTCAAGACTTTAGAGCGCTCATTGTTATTGCAATCAAAATAGAGGACCTGATCCTGTCAGACCAAATTAAAGAGGATCAAGCTTCTTCCTCTAGATGTAAGAAGCAACAAAATAGCTATCATACAGTCCCTACTATCCCTTAGAAGAACGGAGAGGTGGTCAATCTGACCAGCCAAAGACAACTCCCTCCTCCTTCACTAAGACTAGTTGCACGAACGGACAGATACAACTTCATAGATCTTAGGGTTCCTCTCTGATTTATCTTCTAAAAGGTTGGGAATGACAAGTTAATACAACCCCTAGAACCTAGACCCATACATAATCCTGCCAAAAACACTACAACCTAAACTCATTATGCTCTTTCCACCAGGGACCTGGCATAAGACTAATGATTGTAAAACCCTGAGACATAAGATCCAGGACCTGGTAGAGAGCAGCTAGAGACTCCCTTTCAACCTGGACCCAATCCACTCCCTCAACACTTGAATAATATCCACATGATCCACCAAGAGCCAGATTCTGACTTGGCCTTCTTGATCCACCCAATCATAGACAAACGTACTTGAGAAAATTAACACCATCACCCGAAGCGAGAGGCAATACCCATCTCCTCCTCCTGAAGCTTTACCTAATTCGGCCACCTTAACTAGGGACATGCCCAATTCTAGGTCAAGACCACAACTTAAAAATTTAGTCTTAGAGTAGCTAGAGAAGACCAAAGCTAATATCTCTATATGAGGGTTGATTCAGTCCTCCTTTGTACACCACCAAGCCTTGGTGAAAGTCATGAATCAGTGTCAGACAACTACTGTGTAACATCCCATTTTTCAATGTCTGAAATAGTGACTTACCTGTTCCTGAATAGTACCATGATCTGGAACTTGGTATTATTTCAGTCCGAAAAAATTACTACTTGTGTCTAATATTTTATTTAATATTTTTGGAGCATGTTTGCATGATTTAGGTGGGTGAAAATTATTTCATGAATATTTGTGGAGAATTTTAGTAATTAGTAAATAGTGTTTTTCGGTGTAGTTTTATTAAGGAAAATTGGAGAATTATTTTGATGGGGTTAATTTAATAAATATGTGGAGTTAAATAATAAATTGTGGAGAAATATTTGGTGAACATTTGGACCCTTGGATGAGAATATCTAGGACTAAATCCTAGCCATCCATTTGACATAAAATGAGAGATAGCAAAATTTGACTTGGACACTCCAAAGTCAACTACCACCTTTCTATTTCTTCTTCTCCTTCTCCATTTTCATGCTAACTTCCTCTCACTCTCTACCATTTTTCTTTCAATTTCTCTAGTTAATAAACTACCACAAATTAACCAAATAAAATCATAGACTAGTGAGTAAACTTGAAGAATTAATTTAAAGAAGTGGTGTTTAGTGATTATAATCAAAGAATTTGGAGTTTGCTACAAAGACAAAGGTTGGAGAACCTTCCTCCAAAGCTAAGAGCAAGGTTAAGGAATAGAGTTTTCTAAGCTTCTTTAAACTTGATTTAAGAGGTTAGTATTCATAAACACTTATACCTCTTTCATTTTATGTTTTTATGAATTTTTTCTATTTTTGTGAATTTGGGATTTTTGTATGATTGTTAAGGCTTATGAGTTTTGAATGCTTTAATGTGTCCTTAGGTGATTTATAATTATGTTTATTTGATTGATTAGAAAAGAAAATAAATTTCCCTTCATTTGCTAAGAGTGGCCAAACCACAAGGTGTGAAGGGGAGAGAGTTTCCTTTCCTATTTCGTGATTTTTACTCTTTTAAAGTAATGTTTATAATGGATTTTATTGTTGGGGAAAACATTTTGTATAAAGCTTTTGTTGTATGATTTTGGTTAAAACTTAAAGAAAGTTTAAATTGTGCGAATTGGGTTTTATGATTAAATGATTATAAGTAAAGGTTTTAATGTTTTTATTAAGTGTTTTTGGCTTGGGAATTATGATTATTTGAAGAGGGAAACATTTCCTCCGAAATCATCCAAGAGAGGCCAAATCTTCCATAGGGAAAGGGCCTTGAGTTTCATTTGTTTACTTTGATTGTTTATGCTCTTTAAGCGATGATTGATAAGTAATTGCATTGTGGTTAAAATCTCTACCTTGTATTTTTAGTTTTCATGATTTGAGATAAGACTTAAAGAATGTTTAAGTTTTGTAAAATGAATTTTATGATCAAATAAGTATAAACAAAGGTTTTAATGACTTATATAAGTGTTTTTGGTTTTGAGACTAATTTTAATTGAAGGAGGAATACATCCTCCCTTTGTGACTATATGGAGGCCTTACCACCCTAGGGTGGTAACGCTTGTTTTCATTTTTTTTACTTGATTTCTAAGCCTCTTAATTTATGTTACCTATATATTTTGTAAGTATAAACTTTGATTTGTATAAGTATGAAAAAAGGTAAATTTTTACAAGTTGTAAGTTTTAATGAAGTTGAGAAAAATATGTTTAAGTTAAGTATATGCTTTGGAAATGTAAGTTTTGATGCACAAGTATGAAAATAAGAAAGTTTACTAAGTTGTAAATTAGGTGAATTGAAGTAAAAATATTTAAGCTATGAAATGATTTATGATGAAAAGATTATTAAGAAATATTATGAACTAAGATGTAAAGAATTAATTTTGGGCTCTTGTATGCTTTGGTTGAAAATATAGTATGATATGCTCAGCTTCGATGCCATTATGTTATTAAACTATGATCATATGCTAGGCTCTAGATGCCTTATATTTAAGCGGATGCGCTTAGTATGTATAAGTAGGCTTTGAAGCCTTTATGATATGGTTGGCGAGTTAAGACCAAATATGATATGGTTGGCGACCTAAGGCCAAATATGATATATTATGGAATCTAATCTACTTATATTTCTCCTAAGTGTATATGAGCCCTATGCAAATGTTGTAAGAGATATAATATTGGGTTTTCATGATATTTGATATTATTTAAGTTTAATTAAAGTAAAGATATACATATACAAAAAAGTATTTTATAAGATTGTTATTTTATCACCTAATGAATATGAAATTTCTAATTTTTATGTTTTTAAAAGGTACCCCGATAAAATAATGTAAGGAATATAAGAGTTGATTTTATCAAAATCTTGGTTAGGAATTATATGTTCTTAAATAATAAGTGTTTTTCATAAA
>CANUEX010080062.1:0-23908 GCA_948099535.1 Jatropha multifida | reverse complement strand
AAAACAAACCGTCCAAGGTAAGTTGCCGGGGAGAAAAGAATAGTAACGCACAGTGTTTTTCAAAAATATCCGATTCGGGTCTAATTTAAATTAATTTGGTCCAATTAAAGAAATATTGGTCCGATTTTATTCAATTAACGGTTATTCAATAAATTTTTGGGCGAACCAAAAATGATTTTCGATTCCCATAATATTACGTGGCGTAATATTATTGGCTAATAATTTACAATTTAAATTTAAATGGGAATGTTTCGAAATAAAAATTTCAGGGTATTATAGATAGTGAGTTTGGTTATTTTTTATTTCAGTTAATCATAAATTTTAGTTCAATTTAGTCGGTTAATTGAATTTTTCATTTTTTTTAACTTCATCATTGTTAATGATCAAAATTAATTCGCCAAAAAGATTCGGTTTAAAAAATTAATCTGGTTAAATTTGGTTAATTTACTTTGAATAAAAATATTATTAAAATTGATCTAATACTCACCCTTAAACTAAAGAAGTGAAGAAAAATGTCATTAAGAAAAATTTTCTTATTCCTCACTCTTGAAAAAATTGAGCTGATAATTAAGCATTATTACTGATCTCTCGATTATTAACTACAACTTTATCACAAGGTTTAATTTATCCTCTAAATTTAAAAGTAACATACAATTCATCCAAAATCGACTTATTATATAATTTGCCAATCAGTCAGGTGTGGTCCGATTGATCTTTTTACCTTTCGTAAAAAATATAAGAAGTGAGAAGTTTCAAATCTGAGTCATCTCTACCCCTAATGTATAAGCTATAATATTATTTCGATCCATTGAACCTTTTATATATATAAACAAGAAGTCTATTTAAAAAACTCATAATTATCCAATAAAAATTTTGGTTCAAATTAAATATAATTAAAAATAATAAATACTTTTCAAACTAAATATTTAATACAATCACATATTTTATAATACTACTCCCTTTGTTTTCTTTATTTAGGAAAAACAAAAAAAGCTCTTAGATTAAGAAAATAAGTTAAATTAATTTTTCTCTCATTAATTATGAGAATAATAGATGACATAAAAGACAGTCCCAAAAAGTACATTTATCGTCTACTTGCATCATTTATGCATCACTTTCAATATTCTTTATTAACTCTATATGACTTTATCAGAACGGGAACATTTACATAATACGTGCATAAAAACAGAAAAAATTTGGAGCCAAATCAATTTCCAAATTTTTTAATTTATTTATTGAAGACCACAAATTTCTAAAATTTTCAATGAAAATAAAAGAGGAGAAATTTAAATTTTGGCTTTAACTTGTTTAAACTTGAATAATTTTTCAATCCAAATTCAAAATTAAAAGTTAAATTTAACTTCTCCAAATTAAATGAAATTCAGAAAGTAGTGTTCAAATGCAATATATTACGGCTAAAGTGAAATAGAATCCAAGTTTTAATTTCAAAACTCTTAACAAGATTTAATTTAAAATTAGGTACTAAAATCTAAGTGTTAGTGTGAGTTTGAAGGCACAAATTTTTAAAAAAGTACGTAGTCTAGCAAAATGTGTGACAACTTCACATTTTGAAAAATGCACAATTAATAATAATAAGACCATAGTGTGGCTTACAAAAGAGTACAACCATTATAAGAATTTAAAAAAGTGCACAAAAAAATAATATGGCCACAAAATATCTTACAAAAGTGTACAACTAATGAATTAAAAGGCCACAAAGTAACTCATAGAATTTAAAATTATTAACTAAAATAGAGAAAAAAAACCATTAAATAAAGTAGCTTACAACAAAGTATAATCATTATAAGGATTTGAAAAGATGCACAAATACTAAAAATAAAATATCATTGAGTGGCTACAAAAAAGTAAAAGATAGTCAAAAAGTGCATAATTATTACCAATAAAAGTTTATATTAACCTATTTATTGTCATCATTCTTACCTAGATCAATATTAATAACAACAAGTGTGTCATCCACAATTTTTTCTACTAGGTCTGTAACGCTCTAACTCCAACCACTAGAGAAATTATCTGTTTTGGATCAAACCGGTTCCATCCCATACTAGATTGGCAAAACTCGCACGATTTTATCCCGTAGGTGAAATGAGAACTTCCTAGAAGGTCACCCATCCTATAATTTTTGTCAAGCGAGCATACTTAACCCTAGAGTTCTTCCAACTCTCCAGTCATTCCACCAAAAGGCACATCTGATGATTAGTTACCTCCTTTTCGATATATGATCTAATTCATTCTTGTGCCTTGCATTCCACTACCCTAACTAGCTTACCATTCTAGAAGCTCGCCAGGAACCCTCTTTACCTGCCCTCTTAAGATCGCTTTACCAGGTCGAGATGTCACAGGGTCATCTATCTCATCACTTACAAAAGGATCTTAAGAGTCAATAAGCTTTCCACTTGTACATGGTTCTTGTGTAGGAGGTTGGGTCTCATATGAGTCTATGATTGCTTGATAATCACTACCTCCAGGCACATTTTTACTTTTTTTTTGCCACTTTTTTTTCAGTAAATGTTTCAGGAATCTCAGAATACTCACTCGTTCCTTGGTGAAATTGCCTTAAATCAACAACAAAAGACTGTAGCTCTTCAGGTTGTGCACTATTTTTCTATGTTTGCTCACTATTTTTTTCTATGTTTTCCACCAATGTAACCAAAAAAGCAGTAATTGCATCCAAATTTTTTCAAAATTTCAACATTATTTTCTGTAACTGAACACATTCTACTAGCCCTTATTGGAAGAGTAGCTGGCTCTTTTAGTGCAGATTGTCATCTTTGGATCTCCACTCCAAGCACATAACATATATCTGTTTCTGAAATTAATGGTTATGGCTAAATTTATAATGATAAATTGGACATATATTCATCAAATATATAAATAAGAGCTAACTCTGTATTTATATGGCTAAATTTATAAAAATGACCACTGTCAATATAAAACGAAATAAAAGTGAGTTGATAACTTGATCTGCATCCTAAAGTTACTAATTAGATTAATTTTCTCTATATAAAAAATACATCCAAAAAGAAAATTTTCTCTAAATAAAAAGAATAGAGAGAGTATAATTTTTAAATGAAATGCTTTGTTTGGCTACACTGTAATTTTTTATAATTATTGTACTTTTTAAATAATTTTTTTTATAAGTTTAAAAATATTATAATTATTTTCCTTTTGAAAATGAGCTTTTTATTTTTTTATACAAGTGCAAAAAGTTATTTCTGAATAAATTATATGTTGCTTCTAAGCCGTGCAAGCAAGTTGAGTATCCTTCCATAACTACACGAAATACAACTTTAATGATGGCATTCGAATATTCAAAGTAAAATTATTAAAAAATGATTAGATGAATTTTATTTTCTGGTTTTTAAGAATTAGTACAAAAATTGAATCGAAATATAAATATTAATGTGGGATCCACTGTCCTCTGACAAATGAGACTATACCACGCCTGGAAATGAATAGAGGGAGTGGCAGAGTGGCCACTGCCAGTGCTATATCTATAGCTATTATTTAAAAATTCATTGAAAAAATTTATTAATTTATTAAACAATTAATTTGAACCAACTGCCCAGTCACGTGGGCCCATATCATATCTTCATTATCTTGTTAAGCTGCCAGCTTCCACTTGTTCACATTGAAGTTGGTGATTGTGCATGGCAATGTCACTGTGGACAATGTCATTTTGGCAAAAAGTGAGGTTGCGGGAAAGCGACATCATATTCTCTTGCCTTTTTCATGTTCTGTAAACGACAATATCGTTTCTTCCGGTTCCTTGTTTGCGTAATAAAGTAAATTAGTGTACAGATTACGTCTCTGACTTCCGAAGCTTTATGTGCTCTTCACTTAGGTGACTACCAAATTACGCTGCTTGTCGCCATTTTTTTGTGCATGTTGCTGAATTTCCGTGGATTTTTTTTTTTTTTGAAGGAATGGAAATTTGGTTCAGTTGAAAAGAAGGGAAAAAAAAGATTGCAAATGAAATTTGTAATGACTATTTCTTAATTAAAATAATTAATTAGGTTGTAATACAGTGTTCCACAATTTAATTTAATTTAAAATTTTAAATTAATTTGATTTGGGCTTTATCCGGTGATATATTTTTGAGTTAGATTTTAGTATTTTGATCAATTCAAAATTTTATAGTAATATAGTTTTTACAATCACGGAAAATAACAATTGAATACTGATCTCCAAAAATAACCTATCTTAAAAAAAAACAAAGGTGTATCAACAGCATAATACAAAACCGTATCCCTGTTTTTTATACAGGCAGCGTACACGCGCATGCACTGGATAGAATTAAAATTAAAATTATAACGGCTTTTTCCCCATTTTCTGAGAATCGACACATTGTTCTCTCCCTCTCTTTCTTCCTCTTTCCTCTCGCTCCCTTTTCCTTGCGCTTCGCTCGGATCTCAAAAACCATCCATCCATCCATCCACTCCTTCATTCGTTTCTTTTCCCTTGAAACTCACTTCGTTCTTTTCCCCTTTTCTTTCCTCTCTTTCCCTCGCTCGATATCGAGAGCTTAACTCTCCTCTCCCGAGTCGCTCTCGATCCATCGAGCAACCAAACCGGACATAACGAGAGAGAGAAAAGAGAGAACCAAAGAAAACGAAAATAATCAAAACAAAAACGATTATTAACAGTAACAATAATTTAAAAAATGGAAGGAATCGCTACGCAGTTACGGAGAGGAATCTCGCGGCAGTTTTCGACCGGGTCGTTGAGGAAGTCTTTCAACCGACAATTCTCACGGCAGTCGTCGCTTGACCCGAGGAGGAATAATTTGAGATTTAGCTTTGGAAGACAATCTTCACTCGATCCTATACGGCGGAGTCCTGTTCCCGATGAACAGTTTACCGTGCCGGACAATCTTGACTGTACGATGCAGCTTTTGTTCATGGCGTGTAGAGGAGATGTGAGAGGGGTTGAGGATTTGTTGAATGAAGGAATTGATGTTAATAGTATAGATTTGGATGGAAGAACTGCTTTGCATATTGCTGCTTGTGAAGGACACGTGGAGGTTGTCAAGTTGTTATTGACTAGAAAGGCTAATATTGATGCTCGTGATCGCTGGGGGAGTACGGTAATATATCTATATATACGCACACACTTTGTTTTTTACATTTTTGGTCTAGTTTGGTTAGAAGGAAATTAAAAACCTGGAAATGAATCCCAATTTTCTAATGTTATATCTTGAATATTTGTATATATGTTCTATATGATTTTTGTTTCAACAGGCGTGTGCCGATGCTAAGTACTACGGAAATATAGATGTGTACAATATTTTGAAGGCTCGAGGAGCTAAAGCTCCGGTATAACATGAATTTCATTTCTTTTTCCTTTTTGGGCTTAAGTACTTACTTATTATTTTGAAAATGAGAGGGATTGATTGCTTATGTACTTATCAATATTTTAGAAAACCAGGAAGACGCCAATGACCGTTGCGAATCCTCGAGAAGTGCCAGAGTATGAGCTTAATCCATTAGAGTTGCAGGTTCGGAAGGCTGATGGCATCTCGAAGGTATAGTCTTATATTATTCCCTTCAAGATTTCAATAAAATCATGCTTGTTTGGGGCAAGTTGTGTATTTTGCGCTTTTCAAAAATCAATGATAAATGATGATTCAAAGACTTCTGAGGCCTCCCTTTCTTTTACACTTGATAATAAAACTAATTACTATGCCTTCTTTATTTTGGAATTTTTTCTCTTCTAGGAGGCAAGATGCTTTGCCTGGCTGTCTATATGAGCATGCATTTCTTTTTTGTGCAGACATAATGACAGATAAGGGTTGCCTTTCCTGTTTGACATACATAGCTTGTGACTAAAATAGTGTCGATTCTGTAATATGTAGTTGTTAATAACAAGTTCACTTTATCAAGTAATTTGTTCATGTTTTTATTTATTCACTGTTAATAATTCTTGTTGGCTTTTTTTTTTTAATGGTTGGTATTATTCAATAATATCATGATCTTGTTTTGTTTGAACTTACCTGTGCTTGCAAGAAGATGCCCGCTCAGCAATTTGTATTTTAAATATATAATCTACTGTTTCTGCTTTTAGTTTATCTCATGTCTTCCTCATGTGTTCTACCGGAGTTGTGATGCTGCATTGACTTTGGGATTAAGCTGTTTAATCATTTGTAAACTTAGATTAATATGTTTAATTATAAGAAAAAAAATATTATATAACCACTTGCTCTTTTTTTTCCCCATAGTTTTTTCACTATTTTAGTTCTTGTTTAGTATTCTTGTAGTTTAAAAAGGCCTTACTTTTCTGTTGAAACAAGAGAATGGGCTTGATATTTTCTTTAAAACTGTGGCCTTTTTTGTGTATGACGAAAAGAAAGGAAATTCCTAAAGTCTGTCCTTTGTATAATTATAGCTACTTAACCTGTAAACTATTAATGTGTATTTTTTGCAGCAGGGAAGTAATTTTTGTAATCCTTTACTTGATGTTCTATCAGAATTATTAAAGGATATTTTTCTTACAGGGAACATATCAAGTGGCCAAATGGAATGGTACGAAGGTTACTGTAAAGATACTTGAGAAGGACAGCTATTCAGACCCTGAGAGCATGTATGTTCTCTCTTTTCTAGTTTTTTTTTTTCCTTTGACGACTGGATATGCTTCCATTTCTGATATTAGCAATTAATATCATCAATATATTTATTTCCTATACAGAATTCAGTATATTTATGCTTGTAGTAAGTGGACTTGCCTACCCTTTTTATTTTGATGAAAGTTCTCTATACTAGACTCTGATTCATGTCCATACAGCCCTGTTGCAAATACAACATTTACATGTTTTATTGCTATTGTTATATTTGACTGGGGAATATGGGATATCCTTTAAGCACTTACTGCTTATTAATCTGTTCTCTACATGAAGCACCATCTTGTCTTGCAAGTTTCATTCATGGTACGGAGAGAACCTTTTTTATTTTTGAGTTCGTCTAAACATTCTTGATCTGGGATATTGCTGGAAGCAAGTACTAGCTAACTGTAGATTCAAGATATTATAAATGTTCAATAGCATGGAAAAGTCAAAGGAAATCTCAGGTGGTGGTCATATGTGGAAAGTCAGGCACTTCGATTTATTTACCTTGTAATGGAATCTCGTGATCCACAACTTGATAATCCTTTGTAGTTTCAATTAAGTTGGCAGTTTCCATGATCAACTTGTCTCTAGTTTCCATTGAAATGTGTATATTTTCATTGCGGTCTTTTCCTTCAGTTGGACTAGCACACCAAGTATTTTCTTCAGTTCATATCAAATAATATAATGTTTATTGATATCAGTAACAGTACGTATTATTGTCTCTATTTTAGCATGTTCCAATTGCAGTTCACTTTCCTTAGGTGATGGACATCTATTTTAACATTTTCTTTTTAGTTTCTTTGTCTGATGTGTTTTGCTTGAGTTTGCTATTCGAATTAACATCAATTATATTCCAGGTTCGCCTTCAACTTAATAATGCTAGTAATATATTTTGTAATAATCTACACTAAATCATTGCCAGATGAAGTGTTGGCAGTTGAAAGTTTGTATCATCCCACATAATCAATGTTATTTCTCCATTTTGAGTACTATTATTGCTGCTAGAATTGCTTTACAGTTACTTATTTGGGATTTCATGTTCCAAGAAACTGTGGAATTTATTGTTCAGGACTTCAACACTACTCTCATTCTTCTCTCTCTCTCTCTCTCTCTTCTTTCTCTTTTCTTTTTCCTCTTTTGTGTGACAGAAATGCTTTCAAAGATGAGCTGACCTTATTAGAGAAGGTCAGGCATCCCAATGTTGTTCAGTTTGTTGGTGCCGTTACCCAAAATATACCCATGATGATTGTTTCTGAGTATCATGCAAAAGTAAGCATCTCTGCCTCTTTCTCTCTCACCGAGTATTATGCAATGTATTACAATAAAAACTGAAAAACCCAAATGTCCAGAAGTTCAGGTATGAGGAGGTTTCCTATTAACAAATCCTATAGCAGTTTATAGCTTGATGATATACCAGACTCTTATTCATTTTTTGTATCTTCAATTAAACCATTGCTTTCATTTTCAATGGTTTTGAAATTTGCGTTCTTTTGTTTTTCAAATTTCCCAATAGGAATCATCTGAATTTGATTTGTTGAATTAGATCCATCACAGATGTCTTTTACTGTAGTTTCTTCCTTAGTCCGGTTATGCAAGGGAAATGTTGTAGCACAGCAGCAGGTAGTGCAGCACTTTGATTGAATGAATTTGAGTCTTAATTTTAACAGTATATTTTGCATATTTCAGGGTGACTTAGCAGGTTATCTTCAGAAGAAAGGACGTTTTTCTCCATCCAAAGCTTTGAGATTCTCTCTTGACATTGCTAGGCACGTTCAACTCTTTAGAATAGAAGTTCATGTTTTCTTATCTAATGAATTTAGAATAATTGCTGCACTGTTACACCAACAGATAGATATAGTTAATAATGCTTTCAAGTCCTTGTCCAATTTTATACTTCTCTCATTTGTCTCCAGCTTGTTGATTGTTAAGATGACTTAGATCTCTTGATATCAGGGGCATGAACTATCTTCATGAATGCAAACCAGATCCAATCATACATTGTGATTTAAAGCCGAAGTAAGACAACCAAATGAAGAAGTTAATATTGCATGAGATTCTGTTATTAGACATTTGAACGTGCACTTCTTTAATATTTGAAATTTTGGTAAGGTGCCAGAAATATTTTGCTAGATAATGGTGGTCAGTTGAAGGTAGCTGGGTTTGGTTTGATAAGGTTGTCTAAGATTTCACCTGACAAAGCTAAGGTAGCACCAGGGACCCCCATTGACTCTTCAAGTAAGTGCTTCTAGTACAAAATCTGTTATTGTATAGGTTATTTCTCGTACTTTGCACCTATAACATCCGCTTTCAAGATAAAGTTTAAAGCACAACCAATTTATGATTTGTTAGGATTTTTTGTGACTCCTTACCAATCTAATCCCATAAAGTGCAATTTATGTTATTGACTTGTAAATAGTGTTGTTTTATTAATTTGCAGATATTTATATGGCGCCTGAGATTTATCAAGGGGAAATATTTGATAGAAGCGTGGATGCATATTCTTTTGGTATCATCGTATATGAGGTAGATTTCTTTTCTTAAATTATCTTATACAACAGCAGCCAACAAGTTGAAGTAGCTCCATGAAGTCTAATTAGGACATCTATATCTGATTTGTCATATAAGCATTAAGGCAACAGTGGTTTAGTGGTAAGAAGCACGTGTAAATACTAAATACTTCTTCCTCCTTTTTGTATTTTGTCCGCACTTAGATGATGGAGGGAATATTTCCTTTCCATCCCAAGTCTCCTGAAGAGGCTGTCAGGTTGATGTGTTTGGAGAAAAAAAGACCGGCTTTCAAGACAAAAGCAAGGAGTTATCCTCCAGATCTAAGAGAGTAAGTTTAGTTTTTCAGTCAGCTATCATATTTGCTATGGCCTGTTACTACTCTTTCGCAGGTTGAACAGGAGATAGTAGAATAAGATGACTATAAAACTGTACGAGGGATATTGTTTACTTGGAAAGGATTCTTAAATGGAATTAAGTTAGTAACAATTCTTACAATTCTAGGTTCGTGGGGTTGATTTTTCCCATTGCCTTAAAATTTGAGATGCATAGGACTTCAAGAAAGGTCACAATATAAAGGTTTTTTTCAAAGCATCATCTGGTTGTCCAAGCCTCTTAATTCCTTCTATTTATGTGCATATATTATATATATTATAATAATATGATTCAATATGTGATGTGGATGAAATCTTTACTACATTCAGGTTGATCGATGAATGCTGGCATCCGGAACCTGTTGCTAGGCCAACCTTTTCCGAAATCATTGTACGATTGAACAGAATAGTTGTCAACTGTTCGAAACACGGATGGTGGAAGGACACTTTTAAGCTTCCTTGGTATGTTTCTCCTACTAAATCTGTTTTAAGTGGCAATGTTTTTCCTTTTATTAGAAACAAAAGAAGCCATGCCAAGGTTCTTGGCACAGACCTTCTACCTAAAGTAGTTTAGCATTTTTGGAGGGTTAATACATACATATATGGACAGAATAGTTGTCACCCTTTTTGGGGCCATGTGCAGGAAATAAGAGGCATTCGCTTCCATTTGAAGAATCAAAAGTAGGGTAAAGTTGGGAAAATCTCCATCAGCTTAAAAGTTTTGAAGCTTAATGTACAATATCCTAATTATAAACCAAATGAAAAATGAAACTCGGAGATTAGATGGAATGAAAATCAAAACGAGGCAGGAGCTGGAACAGTTCCTTTGTTTGTATAATATGTGCAAATACTTGTCTTTTGATAATTGATTTTCACATATAGAGCTTGTTTGGATCAAAAGAATTCCATAAAATTTTATAGAATTAATCTGAAAATTGATTTTCATAGATAGAGCCTATTTGGATCAAAAGTTTATAAAATTCATTTGAAAATCTAAAGTTTTGCATTTGGAATGACAAGAAATATAGATTTGAATTATATGAATAAATTCTCTAGTATTGGACATGCTTAATTCAATTTCTACTAAAATTGATGAAATTTTTAAATAAATTTTACAAAATTGAACCATTGAGATTTTTATTGACAAACTTACCCTCCATAAACTCAACTATTTCTTTTTTTTTCTTTTGTTTTTTTTTTGGGAAATGAAATCTAATGATAACGTTAGTTGTTACAATGAAATTATGAAAAACTGAATATGGCAAGGAGACTATAAAAACTGATTATCAATAATTATTTTCAAATACAATTAAAAATTATAGTAACCTTCATAAATAGTTTTTTCAATTTTCAAATCAAATTAGTTACATAAATGTTACTATTTTTGTAATTAATTAATTATGGAATAATTATTATGTCAAGGGCATTATAAAAAATAAAAATAAATAAATTTTCATATAAAAATTTATTTTAAATATAATTTTTTAAAATTAAATTAAATTTTTTATTTTAAATTATTATATTATTTATTTATTTTAAATATAGTGATTGATTACAAGTTTGACGTCGTGGGGGAAAGAAAAAGCGTACTTTGCCTTTATGCGTTTGGATACTCTATATAACTACCAATTGAGACGAAAAGATATAGTTTTTTTTAACTGGATTGTTTGATTCTTGGGCCAACATCTTAAGTTTGTCTCTTAATTTTTTTTTTTTTAATTTATAACAGTAAAGTGACAAAGGCAGGAAGGGATATTGGACAGCTGATGTGGCTAGGCGGAGTGAGTAAAAGATATTAAAAATGTCAGGTCAGCTGCCCATATGTCAATTACTTATTTTTTGTTCTCCCCTTGTTTCTCTCTCATGCTACCTCTCTCCTACTTCGTATGTTAGGTGTGTTAAAACAAGTCATAATACCATAATACGATTCACCTAAATATGAAATAAACGGATTAATATTGAGAATAAACGAATCTGTATCATAAACAAGTTATTTATGAAAATAAATGTGTTGTGGGTATTAAGCGAGTGATCCATTTAAGAGTAAAAAATAATTTTATATATTTTTTTAGTGTAATATTTTTGTTTAGATTACTCGATATTTATAATTTAGATTTTTCGTCTATATTTATTTAGAAAATTTGAATGGTATTTATAGTTTAATTAGAAATTTTATATATTTATGACCAACTTAAACTTTATTTTTTAATTAATTTTATAATGATTTTTAGTTTTTTTTTTAAATAAATACTGCTTAATTATTATTAAAATCAAAGAACAATACATCACAGACGAATGATGCAGGGTAAACCTCCCACTCCAATAAACCAGACACTGAACCAAAAGCCTTAATTAGCATATGAACTCCATAAAATCGTGCCTTTAGCCAACTTAGAGCTTCCCTATCCCATAACTTGTGCCATTAATGAACTCTACATTTGGGCCAAACACAGACTCCTACCATGCAGAAAACCACCACTGCTATCCTGCACTCCATAACCACATCATAGCTTGCATCAACATTGCATTTTAAAACATTTCCACTTGGTGGCTGCCATTTAACAGTGAATGGCGTGACTGGAGCATTATAGCAGATGGAAGACAACTTGACAACCCGCCATTCTTCAAGCTCTTGAAACACTCCCATGCGACTATTACTGCCTCTTGAAGCTGTTGCCTGTCAAATCTACCTTGTATAATAGTGAACCACTTTGTGAAAATTGACACAGCTCCCCACCGACCTACCTGAGACTGAATCCAGCATAGTCTTGCATACGGACAAGCCACTGGACAATGCAGGAACGTTACTGGTTCGCGAAAGCACACAATGGAAGAACATTACTCAGAGCTCGCCACAAAAAATTCAACACTTTACGCGGTGACAAAAACTTCCAAATAGATTTCCATTACTGTTGAAGTAAAATGGAACCATTAGGGAGTTTGTTGTAAAGCACTTTATACCCATTTTTGATTGTATAGATTCCTTTAGTATCCTCCTGCCACATCCAAGTGTCATATATGCATTTTATTCATGAAGATGTATTTTTAAGTGTGATTTTTGAGTTAAATGGATTACAAATATCCTCCCGCTAGTTCAATTTATATCGACAAATTATCTAAAATTCATAACATAGTTTATTGTTCTATGTATATATATTTATTAAATTATGGTTTTTAAACTTTATTAGAGCAAGAAAGAGATTTAAAAACATAATATTGAAGATACTTTTTAATAATTCAATAATTATTTTTAACATATATTAATTGATTAATTATATAATAGTTAAATTATTCATCCAATCAAAATCTTGTAAAAAAAAAATGCTGAGGAAAGAGAACACTAAGTCAATATTTTTAAAATTTTCTTGATATCAACTTTCTATGGTGTATATAGACATAATAAAAAACAATTATATATATTTTGGAAAATAAAATTTTTAATTATTTGTTATCCCTCACACACATATCTTAATTTATTTAAAAATAAACTTTCAAAAGTAAAAATTTAAAAATTTTGAAAGGCTTTTTTATATATGTTCTATTTGAAAATTTATTTTTTAAAATATATAGTTAAATCATACAAACATAAAACAATATTAATAAACTGTATATGTTTTCTTTTTTATCTCTCTTAAATAAAATATTTTAAATTATAACTAATTAAAAAAAGAAGATATAACTTCAAATTTTATAATGCTCAATTATCTATATATATATATATTTAAAATAATTTTGATAAATTTTATCTAATTAAATTAATTGGTCATCACTGCACTAAACTTAATCGAGATCCTATTATTCTTTCTTATTTCCTTATAAACACAATATAGATTATAGATAGATACTGATAAATCGATATTTAAATTTTAATATATAAAATTGTAAAAATAAAAATTTGCGATAGAATAATATAAAGTAAAAAAAAATAGTTGAAGTTATTTTTATCCATTAACACAGTAAAAAGAAAACCATATTTTTAAACCGCTATTGGTCCAATCGTCCGCAACATCTGTGGAAACCACATTATCAAACACCATAATCGAACGGCTACTACCAACCTATAATCATGCAGCCTCGTCACACATGAACTTGCCCCTTCCCCATCCCCTTCTTAAACCCCCTTCCCAAGTTCCCATCTTTTCTAATGTCAAGACTGTTGCCTAAGTACCAGTCTTATTTATTTATTTATTATTTCCTTTTATAATTCGCTCCCTGTCGATTTCTCTTTCGATTCAAAACTGTAGGTATGTTCTATATTCACGGTTTTGGCATTGTTTGGTCAGCGGGAAAATTCTATTCTACACCATATGCATTGCTCTCTGTTTTTTTTTTTTTTCAAAATTTTCCTGTGTCTTTTTCTTATGATTTTCACGTTCCTATGTTTTCTTTTTGTTGATTGGTTTGATGAAGGATAGTGTGCGGCGGAATCGATTTTGCTTCAAATATGCCATGTTTGATGTGCTTTATTTTTCAAATTCTAATGAAATTATTTGTTTTGAATGTATTGACGTATATTGTAGGGCTTTCTAAGTGATATATGTGTGTGTGTGTGTGTGTGTATTCTCTGCTGATTCAGATGGTTACTGATTTACTGAGTCATCATAGGCTGTTTAGTTCTCTCCTTTATGAAGTGAATTGAAAAAGTGTTTATGAAGTTTAGACATAGTTGTTAATAGTTTCAATTTAGGACATATATGTTTTTTTTTATATATAAATTCTGTGAATCTGTTCTGTGCCAGCATAATTGAGTATGCGATTGCAGTTTTCTTGAAGAGGGGGAATATCTGAAAAATGGCTTCCAGAGCAATTTTGAGACGGAAGAAATTCATTTTTGATTATTTGAATGCCTCCATTCGCTCAATTCAGTCCATCCAATCTTTTGGACATGCTGCTCAGAATTTGGATCCAAGCGGCTGTAGCTATATTGCTAACCAATCCTCTTCAAATTTTAATTATGTAAAGGAACCCCAAAGAAATATAGTGGCAAGAGCTGAATTACTTGGCTTTTCAGGTGTAGGACAGTTCAGGCATAAGTTTTATAGTACCGCTGTTTCAGGTCCTGGATATGTACGGTCAGAGTTTTTTTGTCCAATAAGGTCAATGTCAGTTTATATTCGCAATGCATCCACTGTGACAGCAAAGCAACCTGATTTGGGCAGTGATGATGAGGGAAACGAAGAAATAGCTGCTAGAAAAAGAAAGGAAGCATCTCCTGAAGAATGTGATCAAGCTGTTGAAGGTTTGAGTACTGCAAAGGCCAAAGCAAAAGCCAAACGTTTGCATGAATCTCAAAATTCTGTCAAATTCATTTTACGAAGAACATGGGCCATGCTTCTGGGGATTGCTCCTGCTTTAAGGGCTGTAGCGTCTATGAGCAGGTTAAAAACTTTACCTCTGGGATGTTTTATCATTACTATCTGCAGGTTGTATATTTTCAAATTGATTGCTTATTTTGCTATGCATTCTCTAGGGAGGATTGGGCAAAGAAACTCACTCACTTGAAACATGAATTTGTTTCAACATTGAAACATTACTGGTTAGGATTTAAGCTTCTATGGGCTGATGTGAGGATCAGTTCAAGATTGCTATTCAAACTTGCTGGTGGGAAGAGTCTATCCAGAAGGGAGAGACAACAGCTAACTCGTACCACTGCAGACATTTTTAGATTAGTCCCCTTTGCCGTTTTTATAATTGTTCCATTCATGGAATTTCTGCTTCCTGTATTCCTGAAACTGTTCCCCAACATGTTGCCATCAACCTTTCAGGATAAGATGAAGGAGCAGGTACATATTTTGATGGTCAATCACCTTTTATTGTAGTTTTTAAATTGTTTCTTTTCTTCTCCTTTGGTGGTTGAGTCTGGCAGTCTTATTTGGCATTGTTGTAGAATGAAATGAGGTCATTTTTATAGTACATTGCATGCTCAAAGGTCAAATCATATAGAACGGAAGATTCTTATGTTGGGGCATCACTATTATATATAATTTTATGACCTGTGTTGTGAATGCATTTGTTGATAACAACACACATTATGCAAATACAGATTTACCAATATCTAAATACTAGGTCTAAAAACAGACTGAGTTCTTCATTAATAACAAGGAACTCAAGTTGATGAAATTCTCAAGTTTGATGCCTGCTGGCATCGTTTGATAGATAATCCAAGTTTGATCAAGATGAGCTGGTTATTCAGGAACAAGTCAATAAATTTGTTGACTAATTATTAGGTCCATTATGTGTTTATTTTTGCATATTTGGGCAAATAAAAGCAGTTTTTGTTTTTTGGAAAAGAAAGTCTATATTATTTATTTTTTATGAGTTTCATGAATTCAAGTTAGTTAATATTTTTATAATAGTTTAATTTTTGTGTTTGAATGTTATATTTATAAGTGGTATCTTATGAACTGAGGAGTTAAGTTTGGCTTGTTTGCTCATGACTTGTTTCAAGCCATGATCAAGCTCGTTATGGGACACTTAACCTCAATAAATTCCTATGAAAGGTGAAACGTGTGGAGCTTGTTTGCTTCCCTACTATGCATGATATGGTACTCTAAATTTGGGTTTTTTTTGGGGGGGTTTGGGGTGGGGTTTTGTGTTGAAGGTTCTTTCGGCCTTTTTAACTGGATTATTGTTTTCTCGTCAATCACTCAATACATAGGAAGCACTGAAAAGGAGGCTGAATGCAAGAATAGAATATGCAAAGTTTCTCCAGGATACCGTCAAAGAAATGGCAAAGGAAGTCCAAAACTCACGGAGTGGAGAAATTAAGAAAACTGCTGAGGATCTTGATGAGTTTTTGAACAGGGTAAAAGCCAGCTGTAAATTTCTGTTTATTCATTGGCCAATATCATTTTTACTCGTCAATGTTTTCATTTTCATCAATGCAACATGATAATTATGCAGGTTAGAAGGGGTGCAGGGGTTTCTAATGATGAGATTTTGGGCTTTGCGAAACTGTTCAATGATGAACTAACCTTGGATAACATTAGCAGGTTAGTTTTTGGTTTACTCAGGCAGCAGCTAGTTTTCCTTCTGCATTTAAAGTCATCTAATTATTTCCCTTGTTTTGGTATTTGCTTTTAATTGATATGTTTCCTTTTTTTTGCTTTATTTTGCTCATTTCAGGCCTCGGTTGGTCAGCATGTGCAAATACATGGGAATCAGTCCTTTTGGAACAGATGCATATTTGCGCTTTATGCTTCGTAAAAGACTTCAAAGGTGAGATCTTCCCCCCCTTGAATGCATTATTGCTTTGTGTAGCCTCTTCTTCGAGTGCCAAATGGTAAGTGACAGTAAAATATTGCCAAAGTTTGGGTGTTTGAAGGTTAGTTCTTTCTTGATTTGGTCTTGTGAAATTGATCTTCTATGTCCCTTGTACTTAATTTTCTTGCTTTGAAGCTTTTATGAATTTTTGAGTTGGTTGTTTACATTGATACTTCCATAGTAAAATAGTGAAGTATCTTGTTTATAGGGGTCTGGTCTCCAAAATTCAGTGATTGATTTAGAAGACAATATATTTTTGGTTCCTCACAATTGAGTTTGAGAAGGATGCATGCACCTTCTACGCCAGTTTGTTGCCTAAAATTTCTTTTTCTGTGGGAACCACCTTAATCTCTATGCTTCTTTGTAATGTGATCTTCAATGTATTTATTATTGTAGTCCTCCAATATTATCTTTTCATAAATTGTTCAGAATTAAGGTTTAGTAGTTGACCTTAGTTCTTGTTCTTTGGCAATTTGATAGGTATAGATTGTGTTATTAATGTTGATGATCATGCATTTTTCTAATAGGATCAAGAATGATGATAAGTTGATTCAGGCTGAGGGCGTGGAGTCTCTTTCAGAGGCTGAACTTCGTGAAGAGTGTAGGGAACGAGGCATGCTGGGTTTGTTATCTGTTGAAGAAATGCGGCAACAGGTATCTGGGTTTAGCACTTCTTGCGTATTTCTTTTGTGACATGATTCTCCAGGATATAATCAGCTAGCATGTCCATGGGCAATAATGTTATGTTTGAATGGTAAACCTTACATTGGTGTATGTTCATGTTGAGTTAACTAATCTTCACTGCTTCATAATTCAATAATTCGAGCATCCTTCCTTCTCTTAATGAGGGTAAAGTAAGGGACTTATTTTTAGAAAATGGTCAATTGGCAAAAGTACAGTATATTAGTTATGTTGGTAAAGAACTTCAACTGGCTAGGGGTTGGGATATTTTAAACTAAAGTTATATGTAGTTTAATTTTTCAACTTGTTGCCTTTTATATGCAGCTTCGTGATTGGTTGGATCTGTCTCTTAATCACTCTGTTCCATCTTCCCTTATGATCCTTTCAAGGTATCCAAAGGCTCCTGTTTTTTCATAACTCCACCCCCCTCTTCATTTAAGGCTTTATCTTCACCCATACATTTTAATTAAATTGTGTCTGAGTTCTCTAGTCTTAAACCACATGCAGAGCATTTACTGTGTCTGGAAAATTGAAACCAGAGGAAGCTATGCAAGCAACACTGTCTTCTCTGCCTGACGAGGTTGTGGATACTGTTGGTGTTACAGCTTTGCCATCAGAAGATTCTGTTTCAGAGAGGAGGAGGAAGCTGGAGTACCTTGAGATGCAGGAAGAACTGATCAAGGTTTGAATTTGATTGCACTGCGCTTCATGTTCCTAGCCATATAGAGTGGAGAGCCATCTTAACTGCTTTGAAATTTAAAACAGTAGATTTGGTGTTTTGACAAAAATTAAACATTTTGGTATTTACTTTTTGATGCATCATTTTGGTTCACTTGGTGTGAGCTGAAAAGGGATATTTCAGTACTGCCTTTTTAAGTCTTAAATTAAATGGCTAGACCTTGGGTTCTGGTGTGACTTGCACCCTTCACTTTTCAAAAAGGAGCCTTAAAGCGTCTTGAAACTTAAGTGCATCTTTTGAGTTACTTATGTTGGTTTGAATTGCTAATTTTAGGAAGAGGAGGAGAAAGAAGAAGAAGAGCTTGCCAGGATGAAAGAATCAAAGGCTAGTGAAGAAGACTCGGCACTCAAAGAGATGATTACCCCAGCAGCACTTTTAGCACAAGAACGAGCTAGAGCTAGAACATTAGAGAAACAAGAGCATCTTTGTGAACTTAGTCGTGCACTAGCAGTTTTAGCATCGGCATCTGTAAGGACTCAGATTTTAGAAGTTTCTAATGTTAAAAATTTTGTTAACTTTTTTTAGCCATTCGTGGCGTTGTTCTTTTTTCTGGGCGGGGAGGTGTGGGGAGTTGGGTGCACCCTCAGAAGCACTTGATGAAGGGAAGGCTCAGCCTAACTTCCCATGGTTTAGAAGGATAAAGGACTTCTAGAGAACAAAATTATGTTCTGTTAATTGTTTTCGTATTTTCCTAATGAGTGTCGTTATATTCTTAGTCTTTTCATTTTTATTTTTTGCTAATCTTGCAGTCAGTCAGTAGAGAACGAGAAGAGTTCTTAGGCCTGGTCAATAAGGAGGTATGCATTTTGAACTTTGAATATATCTGAAGATTCGATTCATTATTTTCCTATTATACTGAATGGCATTTTCTCTCTGTGTGCTTTGTATTGATTCTTGATCTGCTTGGGAAGTCAATGATCTGGTTTCTAGGTACTGGGCATTATTTTTAGGTTTGCGAACTTTTTCTAATTAGTAAAATATACTTCAGATAGAGCTTTACAATAGCATGGTAGAGAAAGAGGGTACACATGGTGAAAAAGAGGCCATTAGGGCATATAGAGCTGCCCGGGAGGAAAGTGATCATGCTTCTGAAGTGGATGAACATGATGATGTTTCTTCTGCACTAATAGAAAAGGTGAACTCATAAATCCATAACCATTTCAGCTCCTATTTGGAAAATTTAGCTGCTGTTGACTGTTATGGGTCATTTATAATGCTTCAGGTTGATGCCATGTTGCAAAATCTTGAGAAAGAAATAGACGATGTGGATGCCAAAATCGGTGATCACTGGAGACTACTGGACAGGTGAATTATTCTTTTGATGTTTTGTCTTTTTGGTTATTCTTTGCTCACTAGATTGTTAGTTTACATGTGTGTTTTTTTTTTTTTAAACACAGTTTACATGTGTTTATGTCCTTTACTTTGATAAAGATATATAGACTATTATATTATGCGTGTTTGAAATCAGCCATCAATTGGAAACTTTACTGTGCAATCTTAAGACTCAGGGTTCCTTTGTAGTATGGAAGTAGATTATGTGGCCATTAGAGCACAGTATTGTTGGTGGTTATTATGTACGAGGGAGGAAAACAAAAATCAGAGCAAATAGAATGAGGGTTGCTTTGAAGTTAGTATAAAAGGGTTGCTATTTTTCTTGTCCAGATAGCAAGGAAAGACAATTATTTTAATATATGCATATGTGCATGCAAGAGTGCAGTTGAATGCAAACATAAATAAATAATATAGTCATAGCTTTAACCCACCCCTGCTGCTGCCATCCCCCCTTTTCCTTGTCCTCTTCTTTTGGTTCCATTGGAACTTTAAAGGGGAGGGAGTTTTTAGAGCTTGAATTCCTGGACCTCCTGCGTTATGAGGTGGTCTATCAATCACTGGGCTGCTAGCTGCGTAAACCCCTGCTTGTATTTTGTTAGTGGATTTTTGAAATAGTAATCTGATACTTCTGTCCCTAGTTTGAGTGTTTGATTGTTATTCCTTTTCATTGCAAAGAAATGCGACATCGGTGCATCAAATTTTGATGAAATATGCAAGTCTTTTAAATAGAAGTTAAAATGATAACTCTACTTTGTACATGGTTGAAAAAATGACAATAATTTTGCTTCATAATCAGTGTTGTTAATGTGTGGCATGCGCAATGAAATGGAATGAAAATATAACATTGAGATCCTTCCAACATTGAGTTGAATACAACCATAAAAGCCCCTTCTTTTGGTTATCTTTGTGCCATTAATCTGTCAAACAATCAATTTTTCTTTAGCTAATTGACAGTGTGTAATTTTATCATTAAATATCTTTGTTTGTTGATCATTTTTTTTTAAATTCAGTGATAATTCTAAATTGTGGATTGTTTGATGGCACTTTATCTTTTGGCATTAATCTGTGGAACAATCAGTTTTTCTTTAGCTAATTGGCAGTGGTGCAATTTTATTATTAGTTCTCTCTCTCTCTCATTTTTAATTTCAATGAGAATTCTAAACTTTTGTGAATTGTTTGATGTGCACTTTGGTAGTTGTGGTCATACAATTATTTGAAGGAATAGTAATTTTAATTATGTAAAATTTTGGTTGTCCATTACTTTTGCTTCGATTATTAATAAACACAAACTAAAAGTTATGGTAAGAGTCAGGGTTTTTGAATAACGGAATCAGAAATGGTAACAGAAAGAAATTGTTTTACGAAATGAACCTAAATGGGACTGATTAGTCCTATTCTGCAACTGCTGCAAAAAGTCATTACTAGAGTCGCTCAAATCGATAATTCACAATCATCGAAAAATCTAAGTTCAGAAAAGAATTTAATAAAATATGTTAGCTATTAAATGAATAATAATTGAAAGGAACTTTTACAAAACAAACATCCGTTTCTCATGTTTTATCTATTGTTTCCAAGTGATTGGCTAATCACCGGCACAGAAATGGAAGATAAGTGTGTAACTATTAGGAGTGGAGTTTTTGGTTTTTAGCATTTTATGTCTTTTCAATTTTGTACATCAAACTTCAGTCAAATTGTATCATGATATCTGAATTGTACATGTGGCAGTAACTGCCTCCACAATCTAAAACTACATGTCATATTTGGTTAAATTGTTTGTGTGCAGGGATTATGATGGCAAAGTAACTCCCGAAGAGGTGGCAGCTGCTGCTATGTACTTGAAGGATACATTAGGCAAGGAAGGTGTTCAAGAGCTCATCAGCAATCTTTCCAAAGATGGAGGTCAGCCAATCAGTCCTCTCTTTCTACTCTCTCAATATTTATGCATATACACAATTGTGTATGTGCATTGGTCGACATTGTGTTTTGCTGTCCAAAACACAGAGTTTCTTCTGCTTGAAAAACTTGATGGATTGGTGTTCCAAGAAAAGAGCACAAACAAAAACTTCCCTTGTCTCATAGAAAATGTTCCTCTACCAAAATTACAAGTGAATTGTTTGTTGCCTGAAGCAAATGCTATATAGGTTTAACAGGTTGCTTATCAAGTGTTGGAACAACTTAAAACTGTTAAAACTGTAAAGCGGCAAACAGAGCGGGGGCTAGAAAAGTTCTTGCTAAACCTGTCGCTGCACCTTTTCCCTCCCCTCAATCACGATAATTTTTCTCTGTTCTTATGTCAAGAAGTCCATTAATCCACAGTAATATGTTTATCGAACGTGACAATTGTAATTCCTGATTTTATTGAACAGATGGTAAGATTCTCGTTGAAGACATTGTCAAGTTGGGGAGTGGCACGGATGATGGCAATAACGCCGAATAGTGGTGGGGCAATTAGATAATTCCTGATTTAAGTCTAATTCATTCTTTAGTCAGGCTTAGTCAACTAATCCTATAGCAAGGTAAGTTTTTTAAATGCTTCAAATTCCAACTGTCAATTTTGACATTGGCCTCTATAATACCTAGTTTTTTTTATAGGGGATACATATAGAAGGAACTATTTTAGTCACCTATTATATTATCTTGATGAGATTGAACGTTTTTACTACTCTACTGCTGTAAAGAAAAGTTCTGGTGAAAGGCAAGAAGAAAATATATACATATATGTACACAGAAAAGACTGTATTATTAAGCTTTCTAATTATGTAGATAAAAAATTAGAGCCCTAAATAAGTTCTGTGCATCAGATTGAGATCATGCCAGCTTGTATTATCTGTCTTGTTGAACTTACTGCCTGCTACCGATCTTAGTATTGAAAGCAAGTACATATGGATAAGCCTTGCCCATTTTGTTCTCATCTTATCTTTTTTTTTTTTTTAATATATGATCAGGAATAACTTCATTTAAAAAAAAAATTAATTTCATTGATTTGGTCCATGGATTATCTCACATACCGAGTCTGGATAAGTCATTCTCAATGTATATATAAACTGCAAGTTATTTAAGTGTTCACCTCATTCCTGAAGAAGATATTTGCAGCAAAACAAAAACGTGGAAGGAAAAGAACAAACACATTAGGTTGAAATATTATCTCTGTTTAGAAAATGGTGACGGAAGCAATGAGGTCTTTGAAGGAAAAGAAGTTCAAAGTGGAGACAGACAGTGACGATGACGACGACATCTGAACAAATAAATCCAAACGGGATTATTGATCGAATCAATCCTTTGGCATTTTTCTGAGCTTGGAATAATTATTAATGTTTTGATATTAAAGTTTTTTTTTTAATATGTGAATTTCTGTGTGCCGTGTTCAATTAACGAACGGTTTTTGTATAGTTAAAAACACATCATTCACATGTTAGGGGGTGCGTGACCCTCGTCCTCTGCCCCCAGATGCTCAAACTTAATTACACTCTTACTCTGTTTGATAATAGTTTTTGAGCCGCGTTTCGACCAAATCAAAAGCTCGACCGTTACATTCGGTGATATAGCTTTGAAGAATTTTTTATAAAAATTTTAACATTTAGCGTTTTAAAAAAATTAATTAATTTCTTTTTTATAATTGAATAGTTTATTTTTCTTTTTTTTTTCCCTCTAAATTTAACTAATTAAACTATTTTTTAAGTTAACAGCTAACTGTTAAAATAATATCTATTAAAACAATTGATGTTTTCGAATGAGCCCTTAATCCCAGTATAGAAAAAATTAGAAATGGCGGCGGCAAGTGGGTATTAAATCTGGGACTTTGGTTTGGGATGCTCCTGTCTTTGCTGAAATGGCTAAGGTTTTATTTTAACCCTTCAATTTTTGAAAATTTTTTTGTGGTCTCGTGACTATGGTGTTTAACTGTCATTGATTCACATCACAATAATGATTGGTAAAAATATACTAACTTGTACATTAGTTAACATTTTTTGAAAACTTAACAATTTTCGTTGATTTATAGTAAATCATAATATTTTTATATATAAAAAAATTTGAAAATTTTTATTGAGAGACATTTTTTATCTTGGTAGAAAATATTAATTTTTGGGATAAAAACTGATCCATTTTAAAAAAAAGCAATAAAAGAAATCTTTCACCATATTATTTTGAATTTTATTACAATTGACACTCGTATTAATGGAGAAATATACCGCATTTTGGGCTCCTGTCACGACCCATTTCCATGGGCCGGACCGGCACTAGGACCTGGGTAAGCTTAAGGCCCCCGAGGCCCGTAGTAAGCCTAATCTCTAATTTCAACACCACACTTATATGAAAATATTCTACAAGTTGGCCCATTTTATTTTTAGTGATTCAAACTATCACAAGGCCTTATTTTATTCAACTCAATCATTC
>CANUEX010080055.1:0-24209 GCA_948099535.1 Jatropha multifida | reverse complement strand
TGTGCATTCTTTACTTTCTTTCAAAGCTTCAATTTCTTGTAAGAGATTTTTACAAGTAATTTCTTTGAAAAAGGCATCTCTTAAAAGGTCACATTCAAGTTTAAGCTTTTTGAAATCTTTCCTCAAACAATTATATTTTTTCTAAGTATCTTTAAAGTTTGAGTAAAGTTCCTTAAAAGCATTTTCAAGTTCATTATAGCTCATAGGTTCAGAATCACTTACCTTTCTTTCATTTGCTTTACTACAGTCAGCTTTAGCAGGTGAAATTACCTTACTACTTTCATCCGATTCTTGGTTACTTATAGCCATCAAGCAAATGTTCACTACTTCAGTTCCTTTATCGCTAGAATTTGAGTCATCACTGTTATTCTAGGTTGCAATCATAGCTTGCTTTGGATTGTGCTTTTTAGCTTTCTTTTTAAGCTTTGGACAATTTGGTTTGATGTGTCCGGGTTTGTCATATTCAAAGCATATAGGTTTAGTTGGATCTTTCTTTTTCTAATTTTCTGTCTTTGGTGAAGGTGTTTTCTTGTCAAATTTCTTGTATCTTGTTCCACCTTTCTTTAGCATCCTTTTAAACTTTCTTGCCATGAGTGCCATGTCATCACTGTTAGCATCACTAGAGCTTTCATCACTTGTGACAACTTTAAGGGCTCTACCTGTAACACCCGCCGCCCAATCCCGGAGAACTAGACGGCGGATGCCACATTCAGTGCCGGAGCACCGCCTTATCTCACTTACTAACTCTAGATCATATATTAGAAGTGGTTAGATTTTCATAAGGAGGCAAGTAATTAAAAATTTTAAAAAATAAAGTTTAAGGAAATTCCTACGAAAATTTCGCAATAATTTCCCCTAAAAATTTACTTGCCACACAAGGAAAATATACACACTTCCAATATAACTTCTCCAAACCCTAAAACTCCAATTCAACTCAAATCATTAGCAAGCACTTCTAAATATTTATCCATTACATTTAGATACCATCATCAATGTTATAACCATTCATTTCAAGAGTAATTATTGATATTTATACACCAAAATATAATAAAAATTCATCACTTAATTAATCACAACTCTTAATTAATAATAAACTTAATATTTACAACTTTCACCATTTACAATATTTATATACATGCCAAAATCACCATACAAGAAATATTCTATCCAAAATGAGGTATCTACTTTGACGCTCTCTTCTTGTCCCAAAAGGTGTCCTCCGCTCCTAACCTGTGCGTGATAAAAATCAACATGCTGAGTGGAAGACTCAGTGGTGCTAAATAATCAACAATTTAAAATAGCAAAACATAGTCCTAAAGTAAGTCTCGAAAATGCTTTAAAGTACTTAAATACATATAAATTCAATAGCTAAATCATATCAATTAAATTTGAAAACCGTGAAAACCATAAAATAAAAAGAAAAAGATTATAATACACATGAATCTTCATTCTTTATAATTTAATAAAATTCCATTCTTAATTAAGGCTCGTACTAAACAAAAAGAATGTAAGCAGATTCGATCATGGCCTATGAAAGCGCCACCCCCATCGCATAATCGTGGCCTATGGAATCGCCACCCCCATCATATAATCGTGGCCTGTGGACGCGCCACCCCATCATATAATCGTTGTTTATGAAAGCACCACTGTGACCTATGGAAGTGCCACCCCCATCTCATTATAAGCACGTCCGCTTATTCATAAGGGCTGATAACCCTAGCATATGATCATAGCTCCACATAATAAAACGGGCTGATAACCCGAGCATGCTCACATATCGTAATACTTCTCATCATACCACATTTCGGTCATGTATAGTAGAGCCCAAAATAAATGCATTCTTCCACATATAGTCTCATTTCTCATTCACCATTTCTTATCCAAAAACATTTTAAAATTAACACTTATTATGTATACATAAATCCTTTGCAAAATATCTCATAACTTAACATATTTCTCACAAAATTTCATAAACTTCAACTTACTAAAATTATCACATTATCCCTTTTTTTATACTTAATAAAATAAATTCAAATGGACATATTCAAAATAAATATACTTAATATAGTATAAAAGTACTAAAATCAAGAAATTTCTAGGATTTTCATAAACTTGACTTTTGCCGTGTTCTCAGGGTATGACTGAAGTTCTAGGACTTCAAATTGAGTGAAAATTAATTCATTAGAAAGATAAGATAAAATGATACAAATGTCATGAAGGGACCATAGTCCAGATCATTTTCTAAGAGGGTGAAAGAAACCCAAGAACACAGACCAACAATCCAAACACGATTCAGGACAACCAGGTTTGGTATAAAAATCATAAGTTGAGCTATAGGTATTCAAATTAGACACAAGAGGATGTGTTAGAAAAATAAGAAGTAGAACTACAACTTTTAGGAAGAACACAATATATTATAGTGCCATTTTAGTGGCCAAAATGGACAATCAATTCAGATTTACAAGTGAGACACCATAATAGAACTGGTTTTGGTATTTAGATCATAAGTTGAGCTACAAGTATTGGAATTGAACATAAGAGGATGTTTTGGAAAGCTGAGAAATAGAGATACAACTTTCATGAAGAAGTTAGAGACAGAGGAAAATTATAAAAGGGTAAAAAATAACTTCCAGTCCCACCTAAGTACACCTCTAACATCAAAATTCATCAATTACACATTTCCCCAACAAAAACAACAAGAACTCAAAAATCATACAAAAACCTAAAAATTGAAACTTAAATAAAATGGAAGGGAAATTGATGTAATAGTGCACTAACCTCTTGAATGAGCTTGAATAAGCTTATAGAATGCTAATCCTTAGCCTTCTCTTTGCCTTTGGTGGAGGGTTCACCAATCTCTTTAAAGTAGGAAAAGTACTCATTAAAATAAAAAATTAATACTAGAAAAGAAAGGAGCATTGCTTAATGCATTAATTTCATGGCTAATCCTAGAGTTTTACTTAATAATTTACAAAACCCAAAAATTACAACTCATCTCCTTCAATGGTAACTTCAAATCCAAAGCTTAGGAACTCCAAATTCTAGCTTCTATTACTTGTTCTGTAAGGGTTAATTACTTTTCTACGATTTAAATGGGTTATTTGGCGGTGATTTGTGGTAGAAAAATGAAAGAAAGATGGAAGAAGAAGAAGAAGTGGCGTGGAGATGGTGGAAGAAGAAAGAGAAAGTGTAGATTACTTAAGTAGCAAAGTCAAACTTTGCTTCCTCTTTTCATGCTAAATCAATGGCCAAGATCAAGTCTTAGGTAATCTCATCCAATAGCTCTAAATATTCCTCAAATAATTCATTTCTAAATATTACTTAACTCCACAAATCAATTAAATTAACTTCCTAAAAATAATTCACCATTTATTCCTTAATATACCACAATAAAAATAATATTCATTAGTTGCCGCAATTCTCCAAAAATATTCATAAAATATTCTCTATCCACTATGCAAACATGCTCCAAAAATATTAATTAACATATTAGACACATGTAATAATTTTTTCGGACCGAAATAATACGAAATCCCGGACCGATGGTACTATTCACAGATCGGTAAATCACTATTTACGACACCAAAAAATTAGACTGTTACAATACCTTTCTTCCTTTTGTCTTCAACCTTTTTAGCATTTCTATTCATCATCATTTCACGTGTGAGGAGTGAACCAATCAACTCATCATAGGTGAGCTTTTTGAAATCCTTTGCTTCAAACAAAATAGTCACTTTGGATTCCCATCTATCTGGTAGAGATTGAAGAATTTTCTTTGTAAGCTCTTCTTTCGAGATAGATTTGCCAAGTACCTTCAAAGAATTAACAATGTTAGTAAATGTAGTATTCATATCAGTAATGGTTTCATCATTTTTCATGGAAAACATTTCATAATCTCTCCAGAATAGATTTATCTTTGATTCTTTGACTTGGTTAGTTCCCTCATATGTGACTTGTAGCTTTTCCCATACTTCCTTAGCCGAGGCACAACCTGAAACTTTGTTATATTCATTAACATCTAAAGAACAATGTAAAATATTGATAGCTTTAGCATTTAAAGCAATACTTTTCCAATCATTGTCCGTGTATTCTTCTTCAAGCTTCTCACTAGTAACACCATCAACAACTTTCTTAGGAATTTGAGGACCATTTAAAATATTTTTTCAATAATCAATATCAACAAATTGCACAAAATTTCTCATCCTAGTTTTCCAATAAGAATAATTTGTACCATTAAACAATGGAGGTCTAGTGATAGACTGACCTTCAGAACGTCCAACTATACCAAGGGTAGACAATGAAGCCATGGGATCTCTCTAAGGTGGTTAAACCTTACAAATCAAGAGCCAATGCTCTGATACCAGATTGTAGGTCCCAATAGGCTATGCACAAGAGGGGGGGTGAATGAGGTTGTATAAAAATTTAGAATTTAAAAAACTTTTTCAAACACAGCAGAAGGACAAAAGTATTTAGATAATTTTACCATATAACTCACATAAGCAAAAGATTATCTATAATACTTAATCAATCAACAGGTCTAAAAATAGCTCACTAAACTGGACAACTTTGCAACTCATGAGCGATTTTAGTTTGAAGCAATATTCATGAATCAATTCAAATCATAGAATGAGCAAGTTAACACATGTCATTATATTTAAAGTGTGTGAGTGTGAAGAGATAAGTAATATCATAAAGAGAAAAATAAGAGGAGAAAATCAAACACCAAGAATTATAGTGGTTCGGCACTTCTCATGCCTACATCCACTCCAAAAGAAACCATCTTGAGATCCTCTACTATTTAACTCTTTTCAAGGACAAGAGTAAAGCCTATTACAATGGAAATAGTCTTAACACTTAGCACTACCCATGTCCCACAAGTTTTTGCAAAGAACTTATAAACTTACCTTCTAGTTTTTGTTAAAGAACTAGAAAACTTAATCCCACTAGTTTTCTAAAGAATTAGAAAACTTAACTTGTTTTTGCAAAGAACAAGCAAAACTTAACCTCTAGTTTTTGTCAAAGAACTAGAAAACTTAAAACTATTTTTTCTTAAAAACTAGCAAACTTACAAGACTTACTCTCACACAAGACAGGTGCTTGAAAACCCTTACAAAACAAGCTTTACGCAAAGTTTTTAATCACAGATTTTAAGATTTAAAAAGTTCTAATTTATTCTAGATTTACAAAACCTATAATAGATAGAATGATATGCCAAATTAAGCTAAGGAAAGAGATTTTTATAAATGAAACATATGAGTTTTGAAAATCTCTCTCTAAAGATTGATTTTAACCTTCTTTTAGAATTTATGCAATGAAAGCATGAAGAAGAAGGATTCCAATATGAGAGAGTTTATTATATAAAAACATAATATTAGTTTGTCTCTCATAAAAATCAGTTTTCTCTTCTCTTTAGAAATAAACCATGAAAGTAAGAATGAGAAGAAGAAGGATGAGAGACTTCAGAATATCAAAGATTAGAAGATTAATCTTTGCTCTAATGCCTTTAGAAATTTTTGTCAAGCCTCAATTTATAGAAGAAATTTCTTTCCGTTAAAAACAAAGGAGAAGAAGTAGGGGTTGCTTGGTGGTAGGTTTGAAAAAGAAGAAAAGTCTTTTTGAAAGATTATTTCCAAAAAAAGATTTTAAGTCAAAGACAAAAAAAAAATCTTTTAGATTACATTTGAAAAATTCAAATCCTAAATATATTTTGTGAAATAAAAAATTTTCTCTAAGATTTTGAAATATTGATTTAAGGAAATAAAACCATTTAAGAAAAGTATTTGAAAAATTGAAGAAGATATTTTTATATAGTCTTAATATGGGATGATCTTCTTTCTATTTTGACATGATACTAAATAACCCTAAAATACCCAAAGACACTAACCAAATCTTCAATTCTTCAAGAGTGTCTTAAATCTTAATCTTCCACAGGATTCATTAGATACCTGCAAAAGACTTTAGCACAATCTACAAAATAATTCATTCAATTTATTATTTTTATTAATCATCAAAATAGAGTATTGTAATAACCTTGAGCCAACAATTATATTATTAATACATGATGTTTTGAGTTGATAGAAGCGTTAAATTTGAGGTTAAAATAGAATATTATGATTTATTACAAGTTTATTATAAGTTAAATACTGAGAGTTGAATATAATTATTATTTTGATAGTTGAATATTTAAAATAGTCAATTACCCGATAAACAAGCTATGTGAGAAGTAATTATTAAATATACTGAGTTGTTATATTTTTTAGAAAGCTGAATTATACTGAAACAAATAAAGAAAATTATATTTTTAAGGAAAATGTCATTATAATTAAAATAGGAGTTGAAATTTAAACTGATAGATAGAAGTAAATAAGTTTATTAAATTAATTATTTAAATTCTTAATTAAGGGAAACCATTTATCTGATATTATTTTTCCTTATTATATGTGTCTTCTAGATCGATCAAGTTCCTCTACTACTCCTCTAAGTCAAAACTTAAAGTAGAATTGAAATATTATACTATCACTGTGAGTAATAATAAATTGTGCACACCATCATTTGCATAGATGCATCTCATACACAATCATACATCCTATATTATTTAAAAATAATTAGTATTCTTTTCCTAATCTCATTATTATTATATTATTGATATCGTTCATCTTATAAGTATAATATTTCAGTTCTACACTAATATATAATTTCAGCCTTTGATTACATTCATAAATTGCATATGATTTATGGTAATGATTGAATTGTTGGATTAATTGTGATTTGATAATCATGTACTTTATATCCGGTAGAAATTGGGATGACGTGTATCATTAAGAGTCAGTGGGCCAGGTATGGGGATCGGCTTCCCTATATATATATATATATATATATATATATATATATATATATATATATATATATGAAAATGAGAAATTTGGCTAGGGGCCAATGGCTGGATTTGTGATGTCACTGATCGATTTTTTCACATATTGTGAATATCTGAATGCGATATATTTAAAGGTACTGATATTGTGACATGTGCTTGTGGAAGGTGTGCCCATTTCATATATTATGAAAGCATATTGTTTGAATATATGAGTTTGCATTATTTATTATTATTCACTGAATTTAGTAAAACTCATCCCTCTATTCCATAAACTTTTCCAGAAAGTAGAAGTATTGCTAGTTCTAAAGACTGCTCCTTTCTCTGCAGAGATTCAGTGATTATTTTCAATTTTAAAAAAAAATTATGGACTATATGTTGTATTTGGAATATTCTGCACATTTTATTTGGTTCCGCAATTAGGATGATGAATTTATATTTGGCTATGTAAAAATAATAGTTTGCTGATAAATAACCTATAGAGTATTTTGTGGAATTTTGGAGAAATTATGATAAGAATAGTTTGATCATATTATGACTGATGAATTTTGTATAAAATATTTTTTTATTAAATGAGTACAAGCTAAGCTATGAGCTAAATGTGATATTGAAGCTGCACCAAAATTGTTACTGATTGATTATTGAATACTATCATAATATGGGATTATTATTTCCAGAGTCAAATGATAATAGAAACAGAGTTTTTATAATTTAGGCTTATTGTGGGCCTAAGGGGCTTTAAGCTTATACAGGTCCAAATTTCGATTCAGCCCACGGTTTTTGGTCACGATAACATGACTCTACTGTTTCCATTTATTTCAATTTTCAAAAATATATTTTTTATTTATCTTTCCAAGTGGTAGTGTTTTAATAGGATACTTAATTTTTTTTTAAAAAAAAAGGGGAAATCAATTGACTCTCATTTACAAACATATATCCGCCAGTGATGGCAAGCCAACTAACTCATACTTTTTTACCAAAAATGGTGAAAAAACGTCATCTCAGTATACAATACTTGCTTTCAATACTTCTGCAGTGTCTTTCTACACATGTGATGGATCTATATCACATGTTAGATGCTCGTTTCATGATTTCTTTTAGATAATAATGACACCTGATCAGCAGATACATTTGACATTTTTCAGCCTTCAACAATCATTTGTGAATATAGTTCAAGCTCCTTGAATGAGTGTTGATAAAAATATTGAGTACGGAGAAGAATATCAAGGTATTAGAAAAGATATAGTACGCCGAAACCCTGATCATAATAGAAAGCCTCTAAGTTGTGGTACAAGAGGATATGTAGGTAGGCATTAACATGACTAATTTTCATGTATTAATTATTAAGACATTTTTAATATAATACAAGTTCAATTCGAAGCACTTTATTACTCTTGACAGTTTGTAATTGTGTAAGGAAACTTATGTTTTTATTGTTTAGCTTGAAGTATATATGAACCAAAATCATCATATAATAGGTGTGTTTTGGTAAAGAAAAATACTTTAAGCAAACAAATATTTTTTATTGAAGCCATTAGATAACCTAGTGGACTCTTAACAAAATAATATTCTTTAGTGTATTTTTATGACTCGTGGTCATATATCATATTTGCAATAAAACTACCAAATGAAGGGATAATTATAAATTTAGTGTTTGAACTGTTTAAAATTTTCTATTTTAACGTCTCAACAAAAAAAATTTTATAAACAAATATTTGAACTAAAAAACAAAATTCAATCAAATTGATGGTGTCTGTGGCCAGCCGGAACAATTATTAGTACAACTAGGCTACAATACAAGAAGAGCTTTGCTGATCAGGCACAAACCAATTAAGTCACATCAGACTTGGGATTGAAATGAATAAATTGTCCCTTTTCTTTTCTTTTACTCTTGATTTAATTTCAAACCATGTGGCTAAATTGAAATATCTAAGAATTGAAGAATGAGAATTGGAGAGAGATGCAATTTGTGGATAATGATGATATTATGAGCCAATTTAATTAATCATTCCAAAACCACTTGTTCCTTAGATATTAAGAAGTTTTAGCACAATCATTTTTCTTCTTTTTCTTTTTTTCTTTTGAAAATAAAGAGATTACTACAAAGTACAAACAATATCTCGAATATAATCAATACCACGGAAAGATAAGAACAAAACATATTCGAAACTAATATCTAACAGAGGACAATCTCAGCCAAACTTCTTTTTTTTTCAATTTGTGCACACATATATATATTTATTAAATAACAAAACCTCAATCTAATCCAAAACAAAACTAACATTTTACCAAAATCAAACCAAGTTAAATTTAACTCACTTGGGAACTTTTCCAACACAAGTAAATCTGTCTAGATTTTAGTCATCTGCAAATAGGAGGAATAAAAAGAAAGCGCAATAAGAAAATTGGAGAGGAAAGTGGTGAAGATGGGTTGGCTAGCTATCGATTGAGAGAGTGAGGTAAAGAGATTTGGGTTTCATTATTTGAATATTGAACTAGTTGATTTTCTTGGGTAGCCCATGGAAGAATGGACTTCCATCTATCACACCAATAAAAAGAAGAGATAAATAGGACTGAGAATGTGTAATGAACTAGGAGAGAATAAAAATGAAGTCTCCTTTATTAAGTGTAATACATGTCCATAAAATAAGAAATTCGCAAAGCGTCTAAGTTCTTTGAGCTTTATATCTCTCTCTTCTTTGATTCTCAAGGATTTCAATTTAGCCCACATGCTTTGAATTAGGTCCAAAAGAAATGGGAAGAGATAATTTAGGCTCTATTTGGCAAAATTAGCTGTTATAGTAGTCGTTAGTTGTTTTAATAGTTGTTAGCTATTAGACATCAACTGTTAACTGTTCACATAACTGTTAAAAGCAAAAGCATTCGGTGAAATAGCTGTTTAATTTAAAATGACAAAAAAAGACATTTAAATATTGATTTAAAATGTTAAATTATGACTATAGAAATGAAATCAATAAAATATAAAAAAGAGGTGATTATGTGGTGTGTTATTACTTTTCTATCAAAAGAATATCAATCTATAACTGAAACCATTATTTTTTTTAAAAATGATAATACAATTTCTTCACATGTTCTTCTATTAATTCATTATTAAATTATTTTGTTAAATTTTTATATAAAATAATATAATATTTTAACATAATAAGAGAACTTATAAAAGAGTTTCACCATTTATAGCAGCATAAATATTATAGGGATTAAAATAAAAGAAGGTCTTGTTGCATTATCGTAGCAAATTTTGAAAAATTTTGTTATTTCATGATATCTAGCTAACTGAGAAAGCAAAGAGATTCATGCAGGATTTATGTATACAGTTTAAAAAAACGATGCAATTAAAATAACAATAAGTGCTTTAAATTAAAGATAAGACTGTCAATAAATTAAAAAAAATAGTGAAACACTAAACGTTAGAAAGGATAACGTTTCACAAAATACTATGTTATCTACTAAAAACTAATTTATAAACTATGTTATCCACTAAAAGCTAATTTATAAATTATCTCACTGAACGATGTAATACATCAACACAATATTTTGACGTAATCAAAATTTTAATCACTCCTTAAAACATTTTTGCCGAACAAAGCCTTAGTCATTCAATCTTAAATCATATGCACTGATTATAAATCTGATTGGGTCATTTAATTTGTGCCTAACCAACAAATCTCTCATTATAATATTGGTCTAGTCATCCAAATGACATTTTTAGCTAGCCACATAAACATTATGTACCCAATTGAAATTTTTTTTATAGTTTAGACATTTGATTATAAAAACTTTTTGTCCAAACATTAAAATAAAAATTTTTAAAAAAATTCGTACACTAAATTTATAATTAGTCTCTAATAAATTATGTGTCTTAGTATGATTATTTTATAATTTAAAATTTTTATTTTATTTTTTAGTACAATTATTTCATAATTTATAATTTTTATTTTGTTTTTAAATTGATGGCTTCTGTGCAAAATAAAAATTATTATTTATTGCAAATAATTTTGATTTCACCTGGGAAATAGTTTTTTTTTTCCCGAAAAGCATCATTTTTGTCAAAAACCCTATAATATTTGACGTCGACTTCTCAAATGCCCTGGAAACCGACCATTGTTTTCTGATTTTATTTTTATTCATCAGCTAATTAGGATGCGAAGCATGGTGGACGGTAGTACCCGGCGTTTGCCTTCATGGATGGTCGGTAATGGAGATAAAAATAAGACGGCGACGGCAGAGCCTCTCTCAAATCGTGGAACTAAAAATAAGAAGAAAGTTAAAATTGTGGTCAGCAGAAATGTGGTTGGGAAAAAAAGAAAAGCCAACAATGCTATTGAAGACGATGATTACATGACGGTTGAAGATTTCGTGAGCAGTCAGGAGGTAATTTTAATACTCTATTTGATTATTCGTCTATTTCTTGGCTGATGATTAACATTTGGTTTGTCATGTATGATCAGGATAAAAGGGTTGGTAAAAGAAGAGGAGGAAAAAAAACCGTTGAGGAAGATGATGAATTGACGGTTGAAGATTTAGTGAGCATTGCTCAGCAGGTAATTTTAGTACTCTATTGATTATGACTGTCTGATGGTTAAGATTTGGTATGACGTGAATGATTAGGATATGCAAAATTTATTTGGAATCTTTCATAGTGTTTTGGAATATAGAATTCATTTGATTTCTGAATCGTTTGTTTTTAATTAGTTGTAAATGAATTTTTATGTTCAGAATTTTTAATTATGCTTTAGCAATCATGAGCTGCTCAGAGCTTGGTTGATAAAGTTTGCTTAAGCTAAGCTTGACTCATTTAGGCTCCTGAGCTAGTGCATATATATAATATAATTATATACAAGGTACAGGATAAATTACACAGGAGATCATTAAACAGAGATTGTTTCTAATTTGAACGTGAAACTTTCATTTGATGCATATGAATCATTTAAATTTAGTTTTTCTTTTGATTTGATCAAAATTGAGATTTTTTGGCAAAAATCTTCCGGAATGCTGTCTTGGATAGCCATCTCACTCATATAATTTGAGCTAGCAAACACATGGAGCTCACTGACAACAGAAAATACCCGTCTGTGAGCCTATGTGTTTAATAAGTGAGGTAGCAGTTTATGTCAACTATTCTGGCAAGTAATTTGCTGGAAATCTCAAATGAATCAACTTAATAAAAAAAATTGAAGTTTATGATCAAATTAATTTTTATCGAAAAGAAATTAATTTTTATGATCAAATTTGAAACAAGCTCAAGGTTTAGTAGTCTCCTGTATGTTTGTCTAATAGTTTTATGCATAAATATATTCTAAAAATTAATTGTTAAAAAAATAATTTTCAACAGTATAATAATTAAAGTTTACACATTTATCATAAAAAATTGTAAGTATTGTTAGATCCTTTTAATAAATTTATGAATTATTAAATTTATATCATAAATTGACTAAAAGAAGTTAAGCTCGTTAAGTTTTACATGAGCTTGATAATGATCGCCCTGGCTCGGCTTGGCTTGTTTATTGACAGCCATGCTGGGCAAGCCAGGCTTGGGCTAGCCAAAGCTTGGCTCATTTGCTTCCTGGCTTTTCTTGTGTTGGTTTAAAATTATAAATTAAGTTTATAATTTATCCATTCACAAAATTTTATCAATTTTGATAGAATTTTGTTCAAGTATAACCAGTTAGTTAGAATTAAAAATGTAAGATTAATTTTCATTTATACCAAACAAGTTTGTTGTAGATTTTCTCTTTAGCATGTCATTTATGTATAATATATCTATTTGCAGTATGTAAGGGACCATGAGGAGGATTTGCAGCCAAAGCAGTCATTGGAGAGAAAATGTTCAACAACAATAACTCCCTCTAGCAGTGGTTCTAAGAGCGACCGGCAATTGCCCTGTGCTGAAATTGCTGATTCTTGCAGTTCAACTCTGAATTTGACAAGCCAACAAAGCCTCATCAACATTAGCACAATGGGGGATCCTGCTCAGGAAATGCTTCATCTGTTTTTGGGCCCCTTGCTGAAGAAACCACTAGAAGATGAAACCAAAAGTGGAATTTTCAGAAATGATATGGATTTTCCCTATGATTTGGGAAAGCAAACTCAAACTGATGTTGGACAGGAATTGGGTCCCCTCACAAAAAAGAAGAGCAGTTTAAAAGACAAGGTTTCATCGTTACTTGACTGAATATGATCTGTACAGTTCCCTATGCACATGCAAACAGAAGTTTTGACCCTCTTCAATGGAACTTTCCATCAATGCAACAACTTTCACCACAGGTGTGTATTTCTGCTCCAGCATCCTTGTTCTGTCAATAAACTCAAGGATGTAGTTTAGGAGTAGTGTTCGACATTTGATGTGCAGATATGAAACTATGTGGCAATAAAGTGGCATACTTCTGTCTATAAGATTTTGTGGATAGAGCATTTTCAATGGATTGTATGTTTCAATACTTATTTTCCCTTACTAGCTCCTTATGGGGTTTTCTTGTCCATTGGAACATGTAAATTTAGTAAAAGATTCAAACATGGTTTGTTAGTCTGTTGCATTTGTACCATTTTTGTCGTAATGTGTAAAACACTTATGCATTGAATTGAAGATGGAAACCCGTTGTATGAAAAATTGGAATTCATGGTTATCTTAAAAGTTTGGTGAGGTGAATTATGAACTAAATTTATATAATCTCCCTGATCTTTTTGCTTGTTTGCTTTATTCTTCAAGATCTTTTCTTGTTCTTCCTGTTTACTTCTGTTTCTTAATGTGATGGGCTATGTCTTGTTATGGAATCTAATAAAACAGGTACTTGAAACTTAAGTAGCTTCAGGGTTGATCATATAAGGGGACTCCCAACAGTTTCTTCTGTACTTAGAGCGGAGCAGTCCATATTCTATCTCAAAGACAAATTTAAGGGTGGAACTCTTTTCTGATCTTTATCATGATTCTCAAGTGTCAAACAGACATCACAAGGTAAGGCTTTTTCTTTCTTTGAAATATTCTCTTAATAGTAATTTGATTGCTTGGTGTAGTGTTTAAAGTCATGTCCTATTGCCACTGCAAAAGTGTAGGTGAAAGTCATGAGAGCAACCTCTTTCTGTAAAATTGTTACAGTTAAGGTAATGCAAACAGCAAGTAGTTGAGGAAAATTGTTTAAAGACTTGAATACTTGAGAATTTCAGTATGGACCTTGTCCAATGCTTATTTGCAACTAGGGAATGGGATAGTTTTGAGTATTTTCTAGCCATATGTAAATAATATACAAAGAAATGATGAGTCATTGGCTAAGATCATAATGCCAGGCTGGGAAGATCTCTAGATTTAGGTTTTAAATCTCAGTACAAGGTGTTGCAAGCAAAACAATAAAAAATAAAAAGGTGTCGCAAGAAAAGTAACAGTAAAAATTGGAATTACTGCGACTTTATCTTTCTCGTAAACAGCTTTCCAGAAAGGAAAGGAGGAAGAGAAGAGGATTATGCTGTCTAATGGCAGTAACTGCTCCAGTGGCAAGTGTATGGTTTATTTCCTTGTAAAAAAAGGCTTGTAATGTAATGCATGCTGGAAAGCTGTTTTGAAGGGCTGTTATGTGGTGGAGTGGATGTCCTTTAGAAGCATGTTTTAAGAGTAATGCCTTTTATTTCTGGAAGTCAGTTTAACAAGTATTGTCACAACCAGAAACTATCAAGTGATGCTTATATTCTGACACCTCTCTTGAACAGATTCATTGTTATTGCTGACACATCCTTTTTATTTTGAGTCCTAGCTGTTTAGTGATTATTGTCCATTTAGGAAAGTCCCTTCCAAAGTTTGGAATTCAAATTTCCTACAATACTAAACAGTAATCCATTTTTTGTCACTTATTTCACAAAGAGCAGTCCTTTTAAGTGAATAAACCCAGCAAAAAAAGGCAATATTTCAAGCCATAATGACCAGGTATTTGTATGTTTATCGAGTGTTTTATAATTTTAGTGCCAAAGGGGTATCTTGATTTCTAGCTTTGGCAGAATGGGCTGATCAGCATATTTGAAGTCTCAGTATGGAATCCTAATTACTCTGGCTGTTAGATCTAAATTTTGTATTTGAATTTTGAGTCTCATAGAGATTAAGAGCTCAAGTATCTAGGTTTAAGATTTTTAGTCTAAATGTATGCTTTTAATGATCTACTTTTCAGTGGAGTCTGTTGATCAATGTGTGACACAGTTTTTTCATAACAATTTTGCTCCTTTGTATCGTTTGATGTGTAATCCCCTATAGGGACTTGCGTCATGATTACTAAGGTGGTTTTTGATGTGAAACTGTAGAATCTTCTTCTGTCTAGCAAGCAAATATATTCAATTTAGATTTAAAATTCCTTGTGTTTGTCCCTAATTAAACACTGCTAGTGTGAGAATTGTGATCAAATTTCTGTTTGGGTGTATAAGATTTAACTTTCTTTTCAATCAAGTGCTTAATGAATTAATAATTTTAATGAAGTCCATTTCTTTGGTTTCTCACTGGCATGTTGATGTGAATTATAGGTTTATTTTGTATATAAAATTGAGTTGGAACCAAAAAAAAAAAAAAATCACCTGATACTAGGCCTTCTGTTTTTTAGCTCTCATCTCCTTTCTCTTGTTTCTTTCTCTCTCCTCTCCTTCCCCATAAATTCTTCTGTTTATAGCTAGTCAATTCTGGTGAAAAAGAATCAAATGCAGTTGATTGAGAATGATTAATCAATTTAAGATTTTGATTTTTTAAAAATTAAATTTCACACTTTTAAAAAATTAAAATTCAAACACTTACTCATCTGTAGGTTTCTATATAACCTTAAATATCTGTTGAGGTAATATTAATGGGAGCAATAATTGTAAACATTTTCTTATATTTTTATCTCCAAGCATGACTCTTTTCAAACTAATCTTCTGCCCTTTAAGCTTTCGAATAAACTGAAAAACCTGCCTTAATGAGACTGCATCTGGGTGTTAACCATTTTAAGTGAAAAATGTCATTGCAAAGCTGCATATTTGCTACTGGATTTTTTTGTTAAAATATATTTTTGAAATCTGTTGAAGACATAACTTTAGTAACCAAAGGGTTTTTTAATGTTCATTCGAGTTTAGTCTCATTTGTGTGAACTTTTTTTTTTCGGTCATCAAAGTTGATATAATTACAGAGTAATAAAGGTGAAGCTTTTTTTATTGTTTGTGTATATGATGTGTTTAGATCGTTCTTGTATAAAGTTGTAGTCATTGGATATTATATATATGTTGGAATATGAGTGTGGAAAATAAAGGAAGTAAAGAAAAAGGAAGGGGCTTAACTTTATGATGTTAAAGCCACCAAACCAAAATGGCTTGGAGGTGAGCTATGTCGAAGCCTAATCACAAGTCTAGCCCAACTTGAACCAACACTCATGAGTCCGAGATTCCAACATGGTATCAGAGTGGTGAGACCCAACAGCTGCAGATCCAAGAACCATGTAAGCATGGTGGGTTGAGACTTAACAAGCCAGACCCATGAATTGAGATAATTGAGCCGGATTCAGGTGGACCCATGGGCTAGTTAATGCGAGCTAAACCCTGAGGGCTGAGCCAAGAGGAGCCAGACCCAAGTTTGATGGGCCACCCCATGCGGTGCCAAGTGGCAACTAGGCCTTAATAAAGGTCCAGCCCAGTTGCATTTGATGGGGAGTGTTGGAATATGAGTGTGGAAAAGAAAGGAAGTAAATAAAAAGGAAGAGGTTTTGTTATGAGCCCGCGTAATGGATTGTGTCACTGGGCGATGTACTATGTAATCTTCCTCAAGCAAGGGATTCGAGCCTTTGTTCTTATTACGTGATCTGCCTTTTTTTTTTTTCTTTTTTTTTTATGGGAGAGATTCAGCTCATCAAAAGGGAGCTGTCACCTTTGGACCTCATTAGAGAGAGCTTCATTCTCATTTTTCTGGAAAAGATTCTTGCTTAATTTATTAATAGCAATCATACCTCTTTAAATAAAGGTTACAATGATAAACTAGGAAATTATATAAAAATAAGAAGTTTAATCTATTTAGGAAACTAACTCAAAGGGATCCTATACTAATTAGGAATGTGTTTTATTGAGTTCTGTTTAAACTAATAATCTAACTAATTCTTAGGATCCTTTACTAATTAGGAATCCATGTTTTATTGTATTTTATTGAAGCTAATAATCTAATTATTTAATTTTTATAATTTCTATATTTGCTGTGATGTTCATAACATTACTCCCCTCCAGAAAGACAAACTTGTCCTCAAGTTAGTTTTGTCTCATGTTCTTGAATGGAAGAGTTTGGTGCACTATCAAATGCCAACCAAAATAGCCTCTTACACTGGTGTCCTAGAACAAACAGATCATCAAAATTGTAACATAATTCCTTGGCTCATCTTTCCTCCATTTTTGTCTTTATTAATTTTTTAATAAAGGGAGAGGAGACATTGGAATGTGTAGGAACTGCGTTGCCTTTGGTGGCGGAAGGATAGAGAGTGCCATGGTGGTGTGACATTGTAGGCAGCTGTTGTTTCTTCTCAAAAGCCTTAGCCAAGTTCATAGCATGCACATGGGTGGCTGAAGATTGCATCTCAACCTCTAATCGAATAGAGCAGCTGTGAATAAATCCACTTTTTGATCACGATGCACTGAATTTGTGCGAGCCAACAGCCCCTGAAACTGACGTTGATACTTCTCTATTGTCCTTGTTTGTTTTAAATTAACTAAGTCCCTAAACGGATTGCTTTGCAAGGGTGGGCCAAATCTGAGAGTACAATATTCTGTAAACTTGTTCCACATGAGATTTGGTTCTTCTTGCTTCAATTTGTAATACTATAGATGGGCTTCTCCCAACATGTGGAAGGCCGCTAGGCTGACTCAGTCCGTTGCTACAGTCCATTGATTAGCAAAAAACTGCTCACATCTGTGCAACCAGATTAAGGGGTCATTGCTGCCATTATATGTAGGAAAATTGAGCTTAGTATAATGCAGCACAATTCCGCCACTATTGATGCCACCGGCAGTTTCACTATGCTCCATTCGTGGTTGCTGCCTATCCTCCATGCAGCTTGTTTGACCTCAGTTGCTATACAACAGGTTGGTAAGAGTGAGGAAAGTTTCCAACTATTGAGATAATTGTTGAAGCCTTACATTTGTTCTTGTTTTCGATTTTGCCACCAAATTTCTCAATTCCTCGTGCAATCCTTGACCACTCATTGTGTTTGGCTCTGGTATCAAATTGTTATAAGCCCACATAATGGATCATGTCATTGGACAATATACTATGTAATCTTCCTCAAGCAAGGGATTTGAGCTGTTGGTCTTATTACGTGATCTACTTATTTTTTTTTAGTGGGAGAGATTTAGCTCATCAAAAGGGAGTTGTCACTTTGGAATCTTGTTAGAGAGAGCTCAAATCTCTTTTTTTCTGAAAAAGATTCTTGCTTAATTTATTAATAGCAATCATATCTCTTTAAATAGAGGTTACAATGATAAACTAGGAAATTATATAAAAATAGGAAGTTTAGTCTAGGGATCCTATATTAATTAGGAATGTGTTTTATTGAGTTCTATTTAAGCTAATAATCTAATTAATTCTCAAGATCCTTTACTAACTAAGAATCTATGTTTTATTGAATTGTATTTAAGCTATTAATCTAATTATTTAATTTTCATGATTTCCATATTTGCCATGACGTTCATAACAGGTTTATAATGTTAAAGCCATCAAACGAAAATGGCCTAATCGCGAGTCTGGCACAACTTTATCCAACACTCATGGGCCTGACATTTCAACAATATATTGTTGAAATTATTAGAAGTGAAATAATTTTGATAGACTAATTTGAATTGATAAAGTAAAAGATTAATTAGTAGCAAAAGCTATTTGATATTAAAAATTAGTAGGTAATTTTGGTTATAACTAATAAATTATTTGGAGATGCTTTGCAGAATATATCAACAAAAAGTCTTAAGTAAAAACATGGCAACAATTAACAAATACTATATTGTCCTTTCAAAGTTGTATAAGAAAAATGAATCTCTAATTTCCATTAGAGCATTTATCAAGTATTCATTGCTATATGTTTTAAGTTTTCCATTTTCATCACCAAACAGAAAAACATCTTTTGTCGTCAGCAATTTTGGATACAGAAGTTTTGTAGAGGAGCCCGGAAGCTAATGGTAATGGCAACTAATAGTGGCAAGTTGTGGTGCTTTTGAAAGGCAAGACTGAATTACTAAAACATGGGTCACTTGAAAGAGACTTCATCAGGAGCTAATCATTGCAACTTGGGGGCATTGGCAAGGCTATGCTAAGGTATCCTGTTTCTAGGCAAGTTGAATTCTGTCAGGTTAAAACTTGTTTTAGAGGAAGCATTTTTCTGTCTTGATTTTGTCTGTTTTTGAGCTCTATGATACATATGGAAGAAGAGAAATTCATACTTAGAGAAATGATATGCTCATTCAAGTCTATAAAAGAAATGAGCTTGAAGTATGCTCAAGGTAAGTCCTTTGGACAACAAACCGAAAATAGCTTTTGGAAATGGGAATAATTTTCTCCACATAGGCGGCTAAGCTTTTGTGGATTTGCAGTTGAGATTTATTCTCCAGCTGCTTTTAAAATTTTGTTTTTTAATTTAGACGTTGAAGACTTGAAGCAGATGTTTTTTTTTTTTTCCCCTTTTTTCTTTCAGTTGGGCAGAGATGATGCCTTATGCATGTGATACCGGAGTATCATCAACCGCAAAGCATTATTGGGTCTGTTGGTGAACAGAATCCTGCATTTATAATGTTTATTTAGTCTAATGGCATTATTTTAATGGGTAAAAGCCCTCAGTTGTCTGTTTCTGTCTCGCAAAGTTCATGGCTGAGAGCATTCACACTATTTAGATATATTTTATTTCAATATTATATCCTTTCTTTCTAACAAAGGAATCCAATATATATATTTATCTTGTACAGAACAATGTGTTTACTTTGAATAAATACAGGTATAACTGCAACAAACCAACTGGTGGTGATTTCGGTTGGCTTATGGAATCAGTTTATGTCACAATCCTCCTCTGATGAATTGAAGTCGAGAGCCAAAATTTTGTCTTGGCTTTTGATTGTAGGTTAGTTTATGGGATCTGTCTGATATGTCTTTTAAAGTAAAAATCTTGGAAGACCCAGTTTATGGCCAGTTTTCTTGACATCTTCTTGAACTTGTCTCCTGTACTCCCCAAAAGTGAATTTTCTATAGACTGAAGGCTCTTTGCAACTCCCTATTAAAGAATCATAGGAAGGACACAGAAAGTACGCAACTGAATATCTCTCCATCTTTGCATTGGCCATCACTTTGTGCTCCACACTCTTATAAAAATCATTACTCCATGCCTGTCAATATTATTTATTGTCTTAATTGGTATAACATTTAAAAATTAAAAATTAAAAATTGATAAATATGCAAATATAAATATATTATAAATAGGCAGTGGGATCAGTAGAAATAAGGGGTTAAAATATATACCTGGAAAAGATCTCCAATGTTGACTATAAGAGCATCTTGATTAGGCTTAACAGCGACCCATTTGGAATCCTTCATGAGTTGAAGTCCACCAACTTGATCTTGATACAGGATGGTAAGATAATCACTGTCAGTATGAGGCACTAAGCCAAAAATCTCCTCCGGTGATATTGGACAGGGTGGGTAGTGATTCAACCGTAGGAAGCAATTGCTTTCCTCACAAATGCTTCCGAACTCTTCCTCAGACTGACCCAAGTTCTCTGCTAGGATCCCTGCAAGCAACTTTGCAAGCCTTGACACTGCCGGTGCAAATTCCATCATCACATCCCTATAGTTCATGGGATTAATTAATTCATTAATGATTAATTAAGTGTAGCTTTCTTTTTCTTTTCTTTTTTTTGCTAAAAAATTATCAAATTACAGAGAAAAATTGTCTCAAAAGACTTGCTGCTTTTTGATATCAATTAGTTTTGAGTAAGCTAAAACTCGATGAGATTAATTTTTTTTTTTTTTGTTTTTGATCATTTGCTCCCATTGATTTAGATATTTAAAATTGGTCAATAAAAGAGAAAAACACAATAATGAAAAAATTGACCACCATACCTTAAAGAGGTAAGCTCTCCATAGCAAGTTTCCTCAGAAATTTTGGTAAGAGGAATGTGGAAAGCCTCAGACCACGAGAATTGCTTTGAACAAGTAGCCGTTGGAGTTCCCCACCTATATGAATTATTCAAAATTCCACTACTAGCCTTTCTTTCAAAAGGTATTTGAAACAACTTAACTTGCTCTCTTCTCATCTTCCTCAGTAACTCATTGTTTATGCCATGGTTTACTACTTGGAAGAATCCCCATTCTGATGCAGCTCTGCATATCGCTGCACAGGAAGACACTCTCTCTCTCCGATCGCTGCTCTTTAGACCATTAAGGTCTATCAATGGCAGTTGGCATTCCTCCATCATTCCTCCATCAGTAGCTAATTCAGCTGATGAAAGCTCTGCATAAGAGCGTAGGAGAGGCGGAGTCAATTTCAGTTTTCAGTGCATATATAGAGTATGATAGAGCGATTTAATTTCTTGGGTGAAATTACTATAACACCCTTTCCTTTAATTAATTCATTAAAATTTCATAATTGATACCCAAATAACAGTCCATGATTTCTTTTTGGGACAAAAAAACAAAATTAGACCCTGTGGTTTTTAAATTAAAAATCAATTTATTAAAATATTATTTTATTAATAATATACTCAAGATGATTCTTATTGCTTTTTATATTACTTCCTCTATCTCTATTTTGGGAATTTTTTCTCTCTCCGTTTGTCATTTTAGAAAATCAAGGAATCATTAATTATTTTTTTAATTTTATCTTTATTTTTTTATTTATGCACTAAATAAACATTAGTTACTTAAGGAATTAGTACTAAATATTATTTTTAAGACTGAGATTATTTAATAATTTTCGTAATTTTTAAGCAATTTAAAATTGTAACACATTTAATTTGAGGGAGAAATAATTAAAAAGTCAATAAATAAAAATATATGCCTTTTTCAGGTATCTTCTTTATTTTTAGACTAAAAAGTAATTTGAATTAATATTTTTTTTAACTAAACTTACCTGAGAGACATTATTAATTTTAGTATATTTGAGACTAAATTGATAATTACATCGAGCATTATGGAGGTAATAGTAATTTTCTCTTAAGCTTTTGATGGATGAGTCCTTAGTCCAAGGAGGAGGAATTTGAGTGGACAAAGAGAAAAGAACAAAAGAGAAAGAGCTCTCATATTGTGACAGTTGTCGAAAGGAGAAAATTTTGGTCTAAAGAAATGAGATGGGGACGCAGATGCATTATAATATTGACAGTTTGACACAACACAAAAAGCATAATAATAGCACTAAACAGAAAACAATTTTCAGGAATTGGCGTGGAATCAAACCTAACTCCTTTTCTGACTTTTTTATAATTCATGGACATAATAAGGTTCGATTCAATGGTCAAGGCAGGAGGGCAGACCTTTCCTCTTGTCTTCTTCATTTTTTGTTCATTGCTACTAAATGAATCACCAAAATTTTCTTCTCCATTCCCAAAAAAAAAAAAATCATAGGGTAGTTTGTTTTTTTGGTTGGTAAATATGAAAAAATTCTATCATATTCATGAGAGTTTTATCATGGTATTTTATTTTTTCACCTCAAATAATACAAATCATTAACTATATTTTGATTTTTCGGTTCGATTAAATTGGCCAAATTGATTTGACCGAATTTTCTTATATTTATTAGTTAATTTGATTCAGTTGATTCTCTATTCCATTTGATTAATTCAATTGGATTAAAAACTTCACCAAAATCAACTCAATGGACCGAATTTGGCCCTCAAACTATTTTTTTACATTTTGAAGGTGGAAAAGTATATAAATCTATATAGTTACAAAATTATATATATATATATATATATATTTGCACATTATTCATATTTCATACTGGTGATTTAATATTTCTTAGCAATAAAATTTTAATTTTAATTTAAATATAGTAATTTCTAATTAAATTTGAATATTAATCTTTTGTAATGTTATAATTTAATGTTATAATGTTATAACATTATAACATTATTAGTCGTTTAATGTTATAATTTAATTATAATATTATAAATATTATCAAATTTAAATATTAGTTCTTGAATAATACCGTTCGTTATGAGATAACTCTTTTTTAATTAAAAAAAAAATCTTTGAATGAAAAATAGTGGTTCCAAATCTTATATTCAAATTATACCTTGCACATATGAAATATAAAAATTAAAATCAGCATATAAAATTTTAATATATAATTATTGAATTTCATAACGTAAATCTAGATTTGTACTTTTTTCCTTGTGTCCAATTTTACTACTAAAAATGAGACGTTCCGTATCTAAAATAGCCATATAATACCCTGAAATTTTTATTTCGAAACATTCTCATTTAAATTTAAATTGTAAATTATTAGCCAATAATATTATGCCACGTAATATTATGGGGATCGAAAATCATTTTTGGTTCGTCCGAAAATTTATTGAATAACCATTAATTGAATAAAATCGGACCAATATTTCTTTAATTGGACAGAATTAATTTAAATTAGACCCGAATCGGATATTTTTGAAAAACACTGTGCGTCACTATTTTTTTCTCCCTGGCAACTTACCTTGGACGGTTTGTTTTTATTTAATAATTAAAAAAATTTTATAATATTTTATTATTTTTTTTTTTATTATTAATTTTATTTTATTTTATTTTAATTTTAATTTTTTCTTTAAATGGTCATCCCCTACCTCCCGACGCCACCATTCCTGACCTTCTCCTCTCACTGTGCCTCCACCTCCATCACAGCCACCTTCTTCTTCCTTCTTCTTCTTCTTCTTCTTCTTCTTCCTTCTCTTTTCTTTCTTTCTTCTTTCTTCTTCCTCTCCCCTGCGTTTTTCTGCTGCGTTCTGTCTCTCTGCAGTTGCAGGAACGCCAGCAGCACAGCTCCTCTCCTCCACGAGCAGCTGCAGCAGCAGACCGCCACCTCCAGCAGCTGCAACAGCAGCGTCACCTCCTCCGCAGCAGCAGCAACGTCGCGCCATCTCTTCCTCCAGCAGCAGCCCTGTTTCTCTCTGCAACTTCAGCTGCTGCAGCAGGAGCTCATCTCGTCGCTCCGCCTCTGCTCCTCTCTCTGCAGCGTCGCGCCTTCTTCTCCAGCAGCTGCAGCGACAGCGTCACGCCACCAGCTGCTCAGCCACAAGCTCCGCCTCCCCTGTGCCGCGCCACCTTTGCTGCAACAGAGCAACAAGCTCTGCAGTTTATTTCTGCAGCTTCTCCTCTTCT
>CANUEX010079972.1:0-42918 GCA_948099535.1 Jatropha multifida | reverse complement strand
CCTTGGGCTTTCTCCTTGCCTTTGGTGGATGGTTCACCAATCTCTTCAAAGTAGGAAAAGAGCTCATTAAAATCAAAATTAACACTAGAAAAGAAAAGAGCATGGCTTAATGCATGAATTCCATGGCTAATCCTAGAATTAGACCTAATAAATCACAAAACCCAAAAGTTACAACTTACCTCCTTTAATGGAAACTCCAAACCAAAGCTTAGAAACTCCAAATTCAAGCTTCTACTACTTAATTCTCAAGGTTTAATCAAAATCCTATGATTTAATTAGGTGGTTTAGTGGTATTTGGAGGTAGGAAAATGAAAGAAAAATGGAGGAAGAAAGAAGAAGAAGTTGGTGTGGAGGAAGAAGGGAGGAGAGAGAAAGTGTTGGTGACTTAAGTAGCAAAGTCAAACTTTGCTTCTCATTTTATGCTAAATCAATGGCCAAGATTAAGTCTTAGGTAATCTCATCCAATGGCTCTAAATATTCCTCAAATAACTCATTTCCAATATTACTTAACTCCACAAATTAATTAAATTAACTTTCCAAAAATAATTTACCATTTATTCCTTAATATACCACAATAAAAGTAATATTCACTAGTTGCCGCAATTCTCCAAAAATATTCATGAAATATTCTCTATCCACTTAAATCATGCCAACATGCTCCAAAAATATTAATTAACATATTAAACACTCATAGTAATTTTTTCAGACCAAAATAATACCATGTCCCTGACCAATGGTACTATTCATAGATCGGTGGATCACTATTTACGACACTGAAAAACTAGACTGTTACATGAATATCACAATATTTATTTATTATGGTTACCCTAGGGGAAGGAACTAGGGTCATTATATGAGCTTTGATGAGGTTAGATAAGTCTTGAGTTCCATAAACAAGAATTGGTTATTTCCTCCCATTTAGCTTAGGGTCTAAGTTAATGGTAATAACGGATTGTGCCAATTCTTTTGATATATCAAAAGGTATAAGGGTTATGGATGGTATATATTAGTGGTAGATCCCAACAGTCGAATAGAGTGAAAGGACCAAATCCCCTGATATCACTTTTAGGGTTTTGGCTAAAAAAGAAATTAAGAAGAGAATAATGCATGAATTTTATATACACAAAAATGTAAACTTAATTTTATGTTCATAATATTACTAACAAGTGTGAATAATAGGATGACTATTGGAGTCAACTCCTTTACTCGAACCCAAAAGTAGAAAATAAGAGATTCTGGGTTCGATCCCCAATGGAGTCGCCAGACTGAGGAATGTCGCTTTTGATATTTTGATTTGCCAATAATATAAAAATACGGGCTTGGTTTATTTTATTTTATTCAAATTGGTTTTCTCTTTTTAGACCCATTCATGGTTCCTTAGAAACGCGACATTATTTGAAAAAGGAGTTTTGTAAAAAAGGCTCTTACTTTGGTTAGAGTTTTATTTTTGGAGTTGCCACCCTCTTTAGGGAAAATTCATGAATTAGCCATTTCTTTGAAAATGACTAACTAGGCTTTGACCAGAGACTGGGTAAGAGAGTTAGGTATAGCCTCCCCAAGGTGTTAGGCTCCCAAGTCGAGAGGTTAGAAACTGCCCTCTTTCGTTGTCCATTCATTCAAAATTTTGATAACATGACTAAATTTAATTGAGACACAAAACATGTTCTTTATGCATTTTCTGAAAACATGACAATCAAGCATATTGATACCCAAACATAGCATGGTAGGCAAGTAAAGAAGGGAAAGGAGGAGAAAAGAGTACAACCCATCACCTAATTTATAATCTACCCTTTAACTTGTTAAAATTTTTCAACCCATAAATAATACAAATAGCCAACATTAGGACCCATTATTGGTCCTTTGCATAAAGCTTGACATGAATGAAGCATAACATCAATCGTAAAGAATAAGGTAACACAAATAGCAAGGAGCAAGTATGTACAAATGAATAATAAAACCAAATGACATTAGCACCAAAGAATCAAAATAAGGTTAGCATGGTTAGGGATCAATGGTTAGTACAATAAATAATGAAGTTATAAAGAAAAAGCATAAAGTAAAGGATAAATTACAATTTTAGTGTTTAAAATTTTTAAATTTTTACAATTTGGTGTCTAAATGGAAAATCTTAACGATTAAGTCTCTGAGCTATTTAAAAAATGCAATCATTTGTCTATTTCTAATTTGGAGGCCAAAAATATGAATCAGCATAAAATGGGTCCCACTAAGTCATAGTCACCCGATGACTTGCATGACACATCATCACACTTTTATTTACAACTAAAATGACATGACAAAGAGAATGAAATGACTATTTTATCCTTCTTTTCACACTCTTTGACATTCAACTTGTCCATTAAAACTTAAAACCCAAAGTTACTAACTCAAAAACATTTGTGTCGCTACTGAGATAAGAAAAGGAGAATTTCTTCATGCACGGTAAAATTAACTCTGGCCATCCAAGATTGCAGCTTTTACCCTTAGCCGTCCAAATTGTAGCCATTAGAGATGAGGAAAATGACAATCTGATGGAGATAGAGAAAACATATGTTTATGCTTTCACTTTATTCATTGATTTAAGAAACAAATTGCAATTTTAAAATTGTTTGGGATTTATTGATGAAAAATACAAAAAAATGGGTAATTTGGATAAAAATAGTGTTTATAAGGAATTTGATATTGATTTTATTTATCTTTGTCATGTGTATTTGTAGTGGGAATATTTTTCAAATTTTGATTCACTACAGTGGTATTTCTTTTGTCTAACTTAAAGAGATGGTAGAAATTTGAAGTGGAAGGAGACAAAATGCTACTCCCTCTGTTCTATTTATATAGAGAAAATTTCATTTTTGGGCATTTTATTTATATAGAGAAACTTTTCTAATATGGTAACTTTGGGACTAATGTCAAAGCAAAAAGTCTAATATGCCCTTACTTTGGTTTATAGTTTAAATATTAACTTTGAGAGTATTTCAAGAAAGTGGCAGACATTATTGTGGATGGCATTTAATGTTTAAAAATTGACTGAAACGTGCAATAAAAATATGAGATTCCAACATATTATGCAAACAAATTAAATTTCACCAAAAAGCTTATGCTTCACATTTAATTATGCACATATAGTGAAATTTACTCACAACTCTAACAAATCCATAATGGAATCAGAAAGAAAATACTCAAATAAAAATAGTTTTGCCCATTTAGTTTATCCTAATGAAACACAGTCCCCAAAGGATGAAAAAAGTGATGTTCCCTTGATGTTGAGATTTTCGAAATCAAGCAGTAGAAAAGTGATGCCTTTTTCTCAATTGAAGTTGTGTCTTCTGCTTAATTCTATGAGTTTATTTGTGTTAATTCATATTTTGTAGATTGTTCCATAGAAGTATTAGTTGTGTTTAAATGTACTTTATTGATTTTTAGTACCCTTTTACAATTTTAATGCAATTGTTTAATGGTGTTTTAAAAATGGTTTAAATTACAAAAAAAATACTCTTGTTCTTCCATTAATTTAATCATATTTTGTAGCTTTTGTTAATGAGATAACCAAAAAATGTGAATAATTGGTGCCCATATTTGGAAGATTGTTTTCAAACTTACATAACAAAATGTACACATATGAAAATAGTTGCAGACACTTGCAATTTGATTTTGATAAACAACTTTACCTTTTAGTTAGTTCACATATATAATAAAAATATACGCACATTTTTACATGATAGTACACATATATTAAAAATGTGTGCAAAAAAATTAATAACCAGTGAACATGTTGAGATGTTGTACGTCTGTTTTTTTTGTTAATAAGATAATTGAAAAATGTAAATGATTGGTGCCCATATTTGCAAGTTTGTTTGCAAACTTATATAACAAAATGTTGACACATGAAAATAGTTATGAGCACTTATAATTTGATTTTAATAAACAAAATATGTAGACATTTTTTAGTTCACATGTGCAACAAAAATATGTAGACATTTTTTATATGACAGTACACATATATTAAAAAAGTGTAAACATAAATTAAAAATCAGTGAACTTATTGAGTAGTATACGTTGAACCAGTGAAAATTTTGGTTCCAAATTTCTTCTTTTACGTGAAAATATGGGGAGAAAAAAATACAGAATTTGAGCTTTTAAATTTTTTGCTTCAAACTTTCTTGCAACTTTCACGCTAATTTTTTCAATCCAAATTTCATATTGAAATTTTCATGCGCAATTGCAATTAAATAGCCACATTTTTTTGTTATTGAAAGTCTAAACAAATAAAATATCTTATTTAAGTAAAACATCCTCTCTCTCATCATTTATCACCTTTTGCTGAAAATTGTAGACAGCTTTAATATCTTTTTAAAGATAAATTAGAAAGAAACGTATAAAAAGACAACCTTCTTAATCCTAGAGAAATTTTGACTTTCTCTATATAAATAGAATGGAGAGAGTACTTAGTTTAGATGTTACCAACTTCAACCTGGGATTTTAATCTAACATGCGAGCTAGTATGGGGTCAAAAATCACAGACAAGATGCACTTTAGGATACCTGAGAAGTCTTTAGCACATGGACTCGTTTTTCTATATGATGGGTCCAATAATCACATGCTAGACATTTTTTATAAAACCTATTTAGTTGAGCTTTACATTGAATATAAATGTAAATGAACACGTTCCCAAAGTGAGGGTAATATTGATAATATATTTGACCTAACAATCGGTGGGCATAGTGGAAAAGATGTGGCTGGGTCTAGTCTGCAGTTTGAAAAGCCTTTTGGTGAGACTATTGATGGGCAAGGAGGTTGGGATTTTGATTGCAAATAGAAGATCATGAAAACGAACTAAATCCTGTAATTAATGAAGTTGGTGGGAGGAACAGATGTCAAATTAATGATAGCTTATTTGAAGTTAATGTATAGGATCAGTTTAGTTCATTTACAAACTTGAGCCAATAAGGGAATGAAGTAAGAAGCACATATAATGAAGATGCAAAAGATGAAGATGAAGATGTTATGGAGTGCGAATCAATGTCATGTGATGATGAGGAGCTATAACAAGCTAGAGATATAATGAAGGATTTCAAGAATAACTTCAATAAATCATAAGAAACAAAAGCATGTGAGTAGAATTAAGAGTTTAATGAAGATGTGGAGCTTTAACACATATGGATATGAACCACAAGCAGATGAATCAGCTGTGGAAGGAGGATTAAGTAAGAGGCAATTCTAGTCTTCAAACTTGGATCTTCTAAGGTACAATTTTCCCTTAGCATGTCATTTAGTGCAGGAGAACAATTTACGGAAGCAGTAAAATAGTGGGGTGTAGAAAACAATAGAGATATTAAATTCATTAGGAATATAAGAACTCAGTTTAGAGTTAAGTGTGTAAAACAAACCCACTCTTAGACCATTTATGCTTCTAGGAAGATAGAATGAATAATATTCAAGTCAAAACTTTTATTGATAAGCACATATGTGCTTTGTCATACAAAAATAGGAGAGCCACTGTTAAGTGGTTAGATAGAATGGTATTACCAAGGTATAAATCAATTGAACACATGAAATTAGTTAACCTAAAGAACCAGTTAAAGTACGATATCAGTGTAGAGGTTAGCTTACCTAAGTTGAGAAGAGCAAAGCTAATTGCATAGTGAAACAGAAGGTGAGTATGCCAAACTATGGGACTATCTAGGTAAATAACAAGGTCAAATACTGGCAGTACAATTGAGATGAAGATTCATAGGCCTATACTTGAAGAGATGATAATTTTTTATAAACTATATATATCATTTGCTTGTTTAAGGGTTTCTTAAATGGTTATAGAAGAGTCACTACTTTAGATGAGACTTTTTTGAAAGGGAAGATAAAGGGTGAAAATTTGGTAGCTATAGACTCTCAATTTTTGCCGCAAAACGACTCAGTGATGGAAACATTTTTTATGATAAAATGAGTTTGAGATATTCGATGAATTTGATTCGAGTTTAAGAAATGTAACTCGAGTCATTTTCATGTTTTCAGGGTTCGCACCGAAACAGGGATCGAAAAAGTATCTCAAGTACGCTTGTGGTGCGTCCTAGAGAACTGCCTCATTTTGTATGCCACCCGAACTGATTTTGTAAAAATAGGACCGGCCCATTTTTGGGGTCCACTAGTAGCCCTTACCACCTAGTCCCTAAAAATGGGCAACATTCCCCATTTGCCTATAAATACAAGCACGGGGAATGGCCTAAGAGAAGGATTTTTGGTTGCTTAACAAAATTCTTGCAAATTTTCCCTCAAAACTCCTTTAACCTAAATCTACAACAAGTTTTATTGATTAAGGTTAAGAGAGAATAGTTTTCTTAAGGAATCTCAATGAGCATGCAATCAATCTTTCTCAAAACACTAAATAATCAAACAAAACTCAGATTATTAGTTAATGAACAAGGTTCTTTCGGCATTTCATATCATCTTTGAGCTAATTTTAAGTTTTTTCTCAAACAAGGTAAACTAAGAGTCTAAACCCTTTCTCTTTATCTTCTCATTTTCATTTTGGTGTTAAATCACAATTCTTAAGTCTATTGTGAGGAAAACCCACGATCAACCACGAAAGAGGCTTTCAGTGTACTAGTGACGCAAGCCACACGCTATGGCATATGCCACAACACTAGTGGCACAAGCCACAGTTTAATGGTGCAAACCACAGTGTTGTGGCACACGCCACTTCTTCCCAAACCCCTCTAAAAGCTTATTTTTTTAGTATTCTGATCAAGACAAGATCAGTGTGCCATTACGTGTGGCGTGCGCCACATTTAGTGGCCATGGACCTTCATTTTAGAAGTCAAACAATATAAAATCTCTAATCATGCTTTGATTATGAGATCAAAATGAGCCAAGCCTTAGGCATTCGTGCTTAAAGAGTGCATAAACCTCCTTTTTGATATGGATGGGCAAATAAATAATAAAAACAAGGTTTAGAGTCATGATTGGTGAATTGGTTCATCATCCTTGATGAACTTCAAGACCATGAGCTTAAATTTTAATTAACCATTTAAATTCATGTCTTTTTCGGCACTTTATCTTTCTGCATCTTTATTTTATGCCCTTTTAATTTAAAGCCTTTTGTATATTATTGCACTAACCCCCTAGTTATTAATAATGCAATTATAAACGTGCATCATTTGATCATTCTTTGTATGAATGAATGTGTACGATTGTTGGGATGATTGATGATTAATTTTGTAAACAATGCTTACTTTGAGTTTGCATGATTTATCTTCCTTATTGTGCTTTATTGTTTTATTATTGAAAAATGTAATGAGATCTTAATGGATCTCAATTAAAGCTTGTGTGTAATAATTAATTGGGTATGGAAAATTTTGAGGGATGAGGATAGATTGTACATTTAGGAAGGGTTGTAACTCTTTTCTCCTTCCCCTTTCTTTGTGGATGTTTACTTTACCCTCTATGTATGAGATTATTTGTCTGAATGACATGTTTTCCAAAAATTGCATTAAAACCATTTTACATCTCGATTATGAGTTAATCTCATTATTAATCATTGTAAATTAATGGATAACTAGGAGGCCGGTTTAATCGAGCAAAATGGGTGTCTAAAACCTTTCCATTTTGTACCTAACTCCTAAACCCTATTTTGGTTTAGAACTAGATTAGTCGATTTTAAAGAATCAGCTAATCCAAGAATTTTTCTATAATAAGAGTGGCAACTTCAAAAGATAAAACTCTTATCGAAGTAAGAGAGCCTTTTTCTTAGTATTAAATAGGTTTAATAAAAGAAAACATTTTTACTAAATAAAAAGAATCAAGCTTGTTTAATTTGGTTCTTTTCAAAAATCTAAAACTTTTGGAAAATACCATGCGTCTTCAGCCTAAAGACTCTATTGGGGATCGAACTCAAAATCTCTATTTTTTGGTTTTGGGTTTGAATAAGTGAGTTGACTCCAAAATTTGTCCAATTATTCACAATCATTAATAATGCTATTAAATTTAAATTTAGTTTTCTTTTTGTACCTATAAATGTCATTCATGCATTTTTCTCTCCTTTATTTATTTTCTACCTTAAAACTTAAAAGTGATATTAGGGGTTGTGGTCCTTACACTCTACTTGACTATTTAGATTCACCATTAATGTACACCATCGATAAGTCAAGTACCATCTAGTATATCAAAAGAATTGGCATAATCATTATCATTTTGTTTAGACCCAAGACTTAATAAACCCTGACCTAAGCTCATGTAGTTAACCGCAGTTCCTTACTTTAGGTTCACCTCAATGACTTATCATTGTTGCATTCATATAATAAATGCGAGAGGCGTTAGTTCAAAACCCCATGATGGTTTATGGGCCCAACCTGTATGTCCTAGGATTTAGAAAAGACTTTTAACCTTGAATCATGTGTGGCAGATATAAGGGTGGAGGTCATGCATTTCCAAACTCCCATCCCCTTTGTTTGTATATACTTATGTTATGATTCTTTTGTGTCATCCTTATGCATCACTTAACTTATTTCATTATAGCCCTATAGGAGTATCCTGTCATGTCTCCATCCCGCTATTCGAAATGTCGAAAAAGGGAAAGACCTAAGAGAAGCGCTTAAATCAAAGTGAGCTAAAAGAGAGCCCTCTACAAAGTTGAAGTTCCAATTTAAGGCCAAAATCAAGTGCCTAAGTAAGAAGCTCTTAGAGTTCAAATATCGACATATGAAGACCCCTAGAAGAGGCCCATCAACTTTTGCTTAAAATCAAGCAAGTACAACCTAAAGCCATGACATTCTTCCAAGGTGTGGAGACATGCTTCACCTTCATGTGCAAACCGCATTGTAGAAATTAGGCATTAGAGGATGCTAGACCATATTAAAGGTTTTAGACTTAAAAAAAAAAAGAGAAGAGAGCAAAAAACCCTTGATAGGGTCAAAAGGGATTATTATAAGAAGTCAACCTTTAGGAGCGATGAATAAAGGTATTTATTTTGAGCCAAATACTTTTAATGTCTCGAGAAAAATCGATAAAATAAAAAATTAAAAGAGAAAAATTTCAATTATATATAAATAAAACACTCTACTCAAGTACTATTATTGGTTAACGCAAAAAGAAAAGGATTAAAAAAATATGTAAAAAAGGGACATTCCAACTATTTAGCTATAAAATAAAGCACGTTTTGATTCTTATAATTCTCAAAATCCTTTCTTCAATCTTCATTTTGAATGGTCCTAACTGAATCATGACAGAATATAACATTAGTTGCATTTCATGATGTTGTATTGTGTGATTGCATTCCATGTGTCATTTCCATCTTCATGCCTACACGCATCATGTCTAACCTCGCACCCATTGTAGCTCGCATAAGAAGTCAAAGCCCTGAAATATCAAAGTTTGGGTTAGTTAAGGCCAAGGGAAAAAAATTTAAATAAAAGCAAAAGCAAAAAAAGAAGAAAAAAGAAACGAAGAAAAAACCTTGAGGTGCTGAAAAGAGCCGAGCGAGAGGGAGACACCCTAATGAGGAAGCCGAGCACAAGAATAAAAGGCATTAAGGAGGTCATCATCAATCCCGCACTTTAATTTGGCAACAAGACCTTCAAAAGAAGAGAGCTTCGAGGAGGATGGATTCCCCTTTTCCTAACATTCCCACATTTGATACTGATTGTAAAATTTTTCTCTATAATTCAATAAAATGCATTTTAATTTTGCTTACCTATTTGACTTCTTTCCTAGCGGTTCCACTAATCATAAGCAGATAAGTTTATGCTCATTTTTTACATAAATTCATCATGCATGCTTTACTTTAACATTAACACAAAATAGAATTTGTTGATTTTGCCAAAACCTAACGCAAGACTTAAACATGAAACTTCAAAACTACTCATGGATAACAAAGAAGCCTTCATATGGAGCTATGAGGATATGCAGGGTATTGAAAAACCTATAGCCGAGCACACCATTCCACTGTGTCCTGAGTCTTAATTAGTGAGACAGAAGAGGAAAAGATTGAGATCAAAATGGGCCAAAAAGATTAGAATGGGAATGACAAAGTAGATTGACGCTGAGTTTCTAGAAGTAGTTCACTACCTTGATTGATTGATTAGCCAATATTGTTCCAGTTCCTAAGAAGAATGGACGGGTTAGAATGTAGAGACCTAAACAAAGTATCACCGAGAGATGATCAACCATGATTTCATGATATCCTGCGGTGGACAACTAAAATAATTTATTACGAATCAGCTATTAGAGATGACAAACAAGCCTTACAACACTTGACATTGCAGTTTACAATCTTTGACAGTCAGTTATTTAAGAGAATGTCAAAGGTATATTGGGTGTATCAATGAAGGATGTTGAGAAAATAATGAAATAGATCCATGTAGAAATTTGCGGTGTACATATGAGTGAAAAAGCTTTAGCAAAGAAGATTCTTAGATAAGGGTTCTTCTAGTTGATAATAGGAAGAGATTATATTTTTTTTATTTGTGAAAAGGTACTTCAACCGATATATTCATGCAGACTTGAGTCACATTTTTACTATCAAAATTATAACCTCTTATTTCGCAATGGCCATTTGCAGATTGGGGAGTAGACATTATTAGCAAAATCTCACCACCATATTCCAATGGACGCGAATTCACAGTGGTGGCAGTAGATTATTTCTCAAAGTTGGGTTGAGGCAATATCCTTCACAAACATCAATGCCAAGAAAATGGCCAAATTCGTAAAAAGAATCTCCTTTGTAGATATGAGATCCCCCATCATGTAGTGATAGATACTGGAGTTCAGTCCTAAGTGGAAATAAAGACACTATTAGCAAAATATTGAATTAAACATCATTAGTTGTCACCATATCGTCCACAAGAAAATAGGGCAATGAAAGCCATAAACAAGAATATTGTAAAGAAAAAAAAAGAGGAAGAAAAGAAGGAAAAGAAAAGGAAAGAAAGAAAGAAAGGGAAAAAAAGGAAAAAAAGAATAAAAAAAGAAAAGAGAAAAAGAAGAAGAAAAGCTCATTCAGTTGAAAACGCGCAAGGGTGGCTTAAGTAAAAGTTAGAGCGTCGTCACTTCTAGATGTACAATTGCAATATGGTTCATGGGGTTACAAGACCACTACCAAGTCTATGAACGAGACAACTCCTTATTCTTTGATTTATAGAGTGGAAGCTATGCTACCAACCGAGATAGAAATGTAGTCCCTGCACAAAATGATGGAATCCAAGGATTCTAGAATGTCAATGGGTAGAAGACCACTATCAAGAATTAGCACTCCAAAATAGAGAGAGGCTAAATACCTGATTCATGGATTAGTTATATAAAAGGAGGATAGCTAAGCACTTCAATAATAAAGTTCATCCGAAGCTGCTAAGAGCAGGAGATTTGAACCTGAAGCAGATGAGGCCAAACATTCATGACCCAAGGGCAAACTTCAAGCGTAATTGGGAAGGTCCATTCACGATTAAGAAAATGTTCTCAAAAGGTGCAACGAAACTATCAAATTTAAAAGGCAATGAGCTTACAGAACTGGTCAACCTAGGTAGGTTGAATGAATTTTATGCTTAAGACGAAACGCCTATAGCAAAGCCCAATTAATTAAATTCAATTTTTGACTTTTTATTAACTTTAAAGCTTGATGTATTAAGTTTTTGTCATAATACAAATGATGTGAATTTATATTATTGATATGGAATAATAGGAAATATTTCAAACATTTCAAGTAAAATAATTATGCATGGCATTTTGTGCACCATTTATTAAAGTAAAATTAATCTTTGATTAGTACATAAAATTGTAGAATAGAGAAATAAGGTAGCTATCTGTCTAGGCCTATCAATAAATGAACATTCAGTACAGCTATGACACTCGTGTATGCTTCAATTTTAGTATAAGAATGTAGCCATTAGCATTACTCTGAAGCGTTAACTCTATCAGGAAAAGGAACAATAATGTCACTTTGCAAAATGGAAATAAAGAGAGATAAGAATCTCCAGATAATCAAGCCTCTTCTGAAGTGAATATAGTATGGAGCAGACTAATGAAGTCATATTTCCAAATCAGATGATCAGATAGTAGCCCATGGTTGTTGTTGACCCACACAGGGGCACACAGAGCATATATTAAAACGCAGTGTCATGTTATATTTTCCAACATGGATGGATCCATCTAACATTTGCTAAACTAGTTGTTTAGTTCTCTGTCTTCAAAGATATGTTTCCAACATCGAGCTAAGTGTTAGACCTGTAGCAGTTAGTCTGATGGCGACCATACCCTCTTAAGCTTCTACCTAGCAAGATTGACAAATATGACACTAGTCAATAAAAAAAGAAGAAAAAAAAGAAAAAGACTCGCTAAGCTAAAAATGTGAGAAGGTTGACTTTGGCAAAAGTTAGAGCAAATAATAAAGGAAAGCCCACTAAGTTAAAAACCTAAAAAGGGCGACATAGGCAAAAGTTAGGGCAAATAAAAGAATAAACAAAGTGGGGGCTCACTAAGCTGAGAACTTAAAAGAATGACTTAGGCAAAAATTAGAGCATATCAGATTGATTAGAAGTATATTTACCTACAAAATGGGTGGGTTCCCTATCAAACCAAGATCAATGTCAAAACTTCGAGATGATTCTCCTAGCCAGGCCAAAGTGGGAAAAACTGAATGGAGCACAGTTGCTCCACATCTAATCTATAAATTAGAAAAGACCTAATAATACAATAATCATCAATGTCAAACTACGCCAAGCACTAGCTCATGATACGGAAAGAGAGAAATGGCAACCAAAGCAGATGTGATGATTCAACACTGTGTTAGCTTTTCCAAAGGCAACAATGGCAAAATGCCTATTTTTGATTCATCTGATGGGATATCAATCGATGGAATCCCTATACAAAGAAATGATTAATAAAATGGGATCAATATCCATTCAAGGCACTACAATAATCCTATTAATATGTCAATGAACTCCTCATTTAGTGTGCCAAATAAAAATTTTATGAAATAAAGACACAGTACTAACAATAAAGTCTAAATTTATCATTGGGTGTCATCAAGATCTTCCTCGAGCTTAATGCTTGCGACAGCTTAGCTATTTATGTCTTTACCTTGGCCGGATGCCACAACCAAAATGAGCCTCTCAATCCTTAAAATGATGACCCATGCGAGGTCATTGCATTATAAGATTTTGCACTAGCTTCGCATATCACGCATGCATATATGCAACCATGTCATGCATAATTTTTTCTTGTGGTGTTTTTATTTTAAAAGTTACAGTATTGGGGGCATGCGCAATAGCTGCTTCAATGAGCATCACACTTGCCACTTCTTATTGTTGGCTTAGCTCCAAAATTCTTCTCCCCAGAACTGTGAAAGACAAGGAGTCTACAACATACTATAATTAGTTTCAAAGAACAAAATTGGGGCAAAACCCATAATAAAAAGCAATTCAAAATAATAGGGGAAAACCCCATAAGAACTTCCAAGAATAAAACAGGGTATATTGTATAAAAATTGCTCCCAAGAATAAATAGGGGCAAAACCCATAAAAGAGCTTCCCAGAATAAATAAGGGCAAACCTCATAAAAAGACTTCTAAAAAATAAATAGGGGCAAAACCCAATGAAAAGAAGTTTAGAGAATAAATAATACCCTAGAGGTGCGGGTCAAATCACCTCCACCATGGCAGTCATATAAGTCACCAAGTGGAGGAGCTCCTAATAAATGAACCATGAACAAAGACCTCATAGGCACCAGCTACACAACAAGTCAAGAAATCAAAATAAGGTTTTTCAATCTATGGGTATAAGCTCTATGGGTTTATTGGGCCCCGATTTGAGATTTCTAGCTCAACAGTTGCAACAAAGCTCTTATGCTTAATCGGCAATTCATCTTCACTCACAGCCTAAGTAGTGGCATCACTGCTGGTCGTAGATAAAATTTGTCAACCAACAGGTAAGTTTTCTTAACTCTATTTTTGTGCGAAATAGAATGTTTCATACGCAACCACACAATCACAAAAAAACACACAATCACACACTCAATTACATGTTTTAAATATAAAAAATAATAAAACAAACGCAAACACATACAAACACACTCAAATTCACATGAATTCACACACATATGAATTCACACAAATGCATGCTTCTTTATGCAAAATCACACATGCCTCACATGCATGTTTTTTTTTTTTTTGCTTAATCACGAAAATTTCTAACCATAACCAGCCAAAGAGCCTTCTCCCTATGTTGCCAAAATTGCATTTTATAGGTACTTTCCAAAGCAAAACATGTCAAACCATGATTCCCTTGAAGCAAGAAAACCATAAGTCCCCTAAGGCAGAAAAACCAAAGCCCTTCAAAAAAGGCACCATCTAAAGGATAACCTCCCCAAGCAGACCATTTCAGAATCAAGCTGTCCAAAGTGGCGCATCAAAGTCATCCTAAATGGTCTAAGCCCTTTAAAGAAGGCACTGTCCAAAGGACAACCTGTGAAAGGAGCATTTCAGAAACTGGATTAATCAAAGTGTCATACTCATTCATCCATTAAAGTCGTCCCAAGTGGCACACCCTTAAAGCCATCCAATGTGGCACATTTCACTCCACCTCTCACTGTCCAAAGGACAACTTTTGAAAGGAGCATTTCAACAACCGGGTCAAACAAAGTATCATAGTCATTCATCAATTGAAGTTGTCCCAAGTACTGCACCCCTGAAGCCGTCCTATGTGGCGCTTCTCATTTTGCCTCTCAACATTCAAAGGACAACCTCTAAAAGGAGCATTTCAGAAATTGGGTCAACCAAAGTGTCGTACTCATTCATTCATTAAAGTCATCCTAAGTGGTTCAACCCTGAAGCCATCCCGTTTGGTGCATCTCATTCCACCTCTCACTGTCTAAAGGACAACCTCCAAAAGGAACATTTTAGAAATTGGGATGACCAAAGTGTTGTACTCATTCATCTGTTGAAGCTCTCCAAAGTGGCGCACACCTAAAGTTGTCCCATATGGTGCATTTCATTCTACCTCTCATCGTCCAAAGGACAACCTCTGAAAGGAGCATTTCAAAAATCGGGTCTACTAAAGTGTCGTACTCATTCATCTGTTGAAGACGTCCCAAGTGGTGCACCACTGAAGATGTCCTATATTGAATATCTCATTTCACCTCTCACCGTCTAAAGGACAACCTTTCAAAAGGAACATTTTAGAAAATGGGTCTACCAAAGTATCGTACTCATTCATTCGTTGAAGTCATCCCAAGTGGCGTCCCTTGAAAGTCATCCCATCTAGCACATCTCGTTCCACATTCCATTGCATTTTATCAAAGCTGTCGATTAGCATAAATAGCCATAAAAATTGCAAATAAACCACCACGACATAATTTGTCTGCCTAACAAATGTCGTGATGGAAATCCACATCAGCAAAGCTGTCAAAATGGCGCACTTCATCCATCAAAGTCATTCATGCAATACAAATAAAGTATTCTCTTACTTGAGCATCTACTTTATACTTTAATGACATCTTGCTTATAAAGTAAAATAGCATCAAAGTGGGGGCAAACTATCGATGCTCAATTTTTAGCCCAAAAGGACTTAGTGATGATAACCTTTTTTATGATAAGATGAGTTTGAGATATCCGATGAATTTGATTCTCAAACCAAATAGAGTTTAAAAAGTGTAACCAATCGGGCCATTTTAACATTTTCAGGATTCATATCGAAATAGGGCTAGAAAACCCATCTTGTGTATGCCAGTGGCATATCCTAGAGCACTATCTCATTTTGCGTGCCACCGAGGCTTTTTTGCTAAAAACAGGACCCGACCCATTTGCCTATAAATAGAGGCATGGGGAGTGGTCTAAGAAGAGGATTTCTAGTTGCTTAACAAAACTCTCACAAACTTTTCCCTAAAGAATCCTTTAACCTAAATCTATAATAAGTTTTATTAATTAAGGTTAAGGGAGAATAGTTTTCTTAAGGAATATCAATGAGCTTGCAATCAATCTTTAATTCTAAATAATCAAACAAAACTAAAATTATTGGTTAAAGAACAAGGTTCCAAGGGTGTTTCAAACCATCTTTGAGCCAATCTCAAATTTGTCCTGAAAATAAGGTAAACTGAGATTATAACCTTTCTCTTCATCTTCATCTTTTCATTTTGGAGTTAAATCACCATTCTTAAGTCTAGTTGTCAGGGATACCCATTATCAACCAAGAAAGAGGCTTTCTAGGTACTAGTGGAGTAAGCCAAAACACTAGTGGCACAAGTTGAAATGTTGTGGCATATGCCACTTCTTCTCAAACCCCTCTAAAAGCTTATTTTTTAAGTATTTTGATTAGAGGAAGATCCGTGCACCATTATGTGTGGTTTGTGCCACTATAGACCTTCGTTTTAGAAGCTAAACAACATAAAATATTCAATCATGCTTTAATTCCAAGGTCAAAATGAGTCAAGCGATAGGCATTCATGCTTAAAGAGCATATAAAACTCCTTTTTGATCTCGATGGCTAATAAACAATAAAAAAAGGGTTGAGAGCCATGATTGGTGAATTTGTTCATCATCCTTGATGACCATTAAGACCATGAGCTTAAATCTTGACTAACCATTTAAATTTATGTCTTTTAATTATTGTTATTTACTTTTCAAACACTATCTTTCTACCTCTTTTAATTTAATGTCTTTTGTATACTATTGCACTAACCCCCTAGTTATTAATAATGTAATTATGAACATGCATCATTTAATCATTCTTTGTATGAATGAATGTGTATGATTATTGGGATGATTGATGATTAATTCTATAAATAATGCTTACTTTGAGTTTACATGATTTATCTTCCTTATTGTGATTTAGTGTTCTATTATTGCAAAATGTAATGACATCTTAATGGATCTCAATTAAAGCTTGTGTGTAATATTTAACTGGGTGTGGAGAATTTGGAGGAATGAGGGCAGATTGCACATTTAGGAAGGTTTGTAACTCTTTTCTCCTCTCCCTTTCTTTGTGGATGTTTACTTTAGGCTCTATCTATGAGATTTTTTGGTTGAATGAATTGTTTTTCAAAAACTGCATTAAAATTGTTTTACATCTCAATTAACAGTTAATCTTATTATTAATCATGATGAATTAACAAACAACTAGGAGACTGATTTAACCGGGAAAAATGGGTGCCTAAAGCCTTCTCATTTTATACCTAACTCCCAGACCTTATCTCTGATTTAAAATCAGATTAGCCTATTCACTTCAATTGAAATGGATAAATGTGTTTATACAAAATTAGTTGAAAGTGATTGTATGGTTATATGCTTATATGTAGATGATACATTTATTTTTACTAATAGCCTTGAATTAGTAAATTAAATAAAAGATCTTTTCACTTTTAAGTTTGATATGAAAGATACAGGGGAAGCAAACCTGATTTTGGGAGTTAAAATCATAAGGAAAGGTGATAGTATTTTGCTATCACAAGAGTATTATATTGAGAAACTTCTTACAAAGTTTGGACATTATAATGTTACACTTGTAAGAACTCCTTATAATGCAAACTCTCAATTAAAGAAAAACAATAGGGAACCTGTTGCTTAATCTAATTATGTATAGATTACTAAAAGTTTGATGCACTTAATGAATTTTTCTTGACCTGACATAGCATATGTTGTATGTAGATTGAACAGATATACACACAATCCTAATAATGATCATTCGATTACTTTGGTCAGGATAATGAAGTACTTGAGGGGTACCATGAACTATGGTATTCTATATAGTGGATTTCCCACTGTATTAGAAGGATACTGTGATGCTAACTGGATCTTAGATTCAAATGGGACAAATTCCACTAGTGTTTATATATTCACTTTAGGTAGTGGTACGATTTCTTGAAAATCAGCCAAATAAACAATTATTACTAAATCCACCATGGAATGAGAGTTTATTACTCTGGAATTGGTTGGTAATGAGGTTGAGTGGTTGAAGAACTTCTTAGCAAATGTTCCGTTAGGAATAAAACCAACACCTTCCGAGTCTATGCATTGTGACTGTCAAGCGACAATAGCAATTACGAAGAATAAGACCTTTACTGGAAAGAATAGACATATTCGTCAAAGACATGATGTGGTCAAGTAGTTGTAAAGAGATGGAATTATATCAATTGATTATGTGAAGTCAGAAATGAACTTGGCCGATCCTCTAACAAAACCATTAGGAAGGAAATTAATAAATGAAACATCGAGGGGAATCAGAGTATAGCCAATTTGAGAAATCAATAATGATGATAACCCAACCTATGTAATTAGTCGATCCCATGAATTCAGTGCATAAGAGTACGAGTCATTAGTTGATTTGTTGAGCATTATCAATTTTTGTCCCTCCTATAGTTTAGATAATGAAAAATTACAATAAAGAGTGATGATGAGTAAAACTCTTAATCTTATTCCATGTCCTTCATAAACAGTGTATTATATGTAGTGAACACTTGATGGAATGACCTACATGAGTGTGAAGCGTGGCCACCACTTCTATGAGATTGATGGTAAAATCTCTAAAGCACTCACGAATAACCAGGCTCACACATGGCTTATTGGCGCACAACTACGTTGAATAGTAGAATTGTAGGGGGTATAATGTGATTAATGAGAATTCTTTGATCTACGAAATGAATACTTGGTTCATAGAAAGTTAAAGTTTTACTAATTATTTTGTAGGTCATGTCTCATTTTTCTAGTTCTGGTTCATAGTATTAAATACACTAGAATCAGAACATCATACCTGAATGCGAGAAAGAGAACCAGTGAATATACTTGAGTCATTTGTTTTAAATATATGGGTATTTTTGTAGTGTATTTCAAAAAGGGACTTTGTCCCACATCGGCAAAGCAGAGCCTTTTTCTTGGTTTTATAATCAAACTCTCCTTATTGGACTAGTAAGGAGCAAACTGGAGATATGGGCTCATATGCATTAGATTCAAGCCTCAAGCTTGAGTTAAGTGGATTCTCCTCCCCCCCGCCCCACACACACACACCATGCACGCAATATAAATGCGAGGCCCAATCAACTTATCTATACTAGTCCTGTTCTGACTTGTTAAAAGTTTTATCTTGTTTTCCTTTGATTTTCCTCAGCATTATATTACTCTCTAGATTTTTAGCCCCACTTTTTCTTAAAATAGCTTGTTATTTTGCTATAAATACTTCACCTTTGAAAAACACGAAAAATATTTGCTCTCCTCTTTTTCTTCTTTTGCTGGGTTCTTCTGCTTTCTGTTGCTCCTACTTTCTATTTATTTTATAAAAGGGATATATCGAAGTGGGTGAATTATCCTAAAGGATAGTGTTCTTTAGACACACCTCAAGCTATACCTACAGTAGCCTTTTCTTCTTTTATCAACAAAAGGTACATGTCCTGATATACTCACATGGTAAAATTCATGGGAGTTAAACTTATGTATTCCAATCCATCTCAATTGAAGATCTTTCTGGTAAAATTTTGACACTTGAATTTATGGAGAGATTGTCGATGGCATAACATGGAACAAATATGGTTTTATTCAAAAGAACTACAAACCAAAATTTTTCATGAAACCGTATCTACTCTGTGTTTGGTAGTAATTTCAATCTAGAAAGTATTTACTGTGACCATATTCTTGAAATTTTTAGTAATCTTGCAATGAAATAGACATGAAATGCTAGTGTTATCCTTAAAGAATATACAAGAGAATTGGAGAAAAGATAGAAAAGACCAACTATGATTCAATGGTTCTTATTCTGCTATGAACATAGAATCAGCATATTCTAAAACTGAAATGGACATCAAATGCTAGACGTATCCTTAAAGAATATGTTGTCTTTGGAATCGATGGTTCATAACTTGTGATTTTATGGTTCTTGTTTTGCTAATTATACCTTGAAATGGGCATTGCCTGGTGTTGGATGCTAAAAGTGTTAGGTCCTACAATAAAATTAAGAGAATAATCACAGCAGCTGAATAATGAAATATGATACACACTCTCATCAATTTATAACAAAAATAAATGAATTCATTAAACAAAATTAAGCGAGGTAGTTCACCGGCCAAGAAAAAAGCAGAGGAAAAGAAGAAGAAAAAAAACGTGGGGCTGTGGGGCTGTGCCCACTTTGATGGAACTCATGCCAACAAATCTCCCCGTCACATTCAAGTGGGTAGGTTCGTTATGCCCAATATCTTTTTGCAAGTAATAAGTGATGGGTGTCGAGACCACAAAAAATAATTTCAACTCTTCCTAATCTAAATAAATTGTAGATAGGATGAGAAGGGTCGAACCCTAGAAACTAATAAAAGCTAATTTTTAAATTGAAACCAATTGATAAAACAAATAAATAAAAAAGGGGGGTTTGACTTAAGTAGTAATCGAAAAATAATTAGGTAACTAGAGAGTAATAAAATAAATAATTGAAATCAATAGAAGAAACGATTCAGCCAAGGGTGATTCATAGTGTAACACCCACCGCCGAATCCCGAAGGACTCGATGACGAGCACCACATTCGATGATGGACACCGTCTTATCTTACTTAATAATTTTAAATCATATATTAGAAGTAGCTAAGTTTTCATAAGGAGGCAAGTATATTTTTTTTTAAAATAAAAGACTTAAAGAAATTCTTATGAAAAATCCGCAAGAGTTTCCCCTAAAAATCAACTTGCCACACGAAGAAAACAGAAACACTTCCAATATTTATTCCTCCAAAACTCAAAACTCCAAATCAACATAATAAGTCACGCAGCACTTCTAAATATTCACATCAATCAACTTAGGTTCTATCATAACATGATATCATCCATTCAAAAATTTAATTGATAACGATCATTCACTTTAAAATTCACAATAAGATAAAACTTCTTAATTAATCACAAATCTCATTAATTTACAAAACAATATATACAATTTCTTGTAGTGTTTCTATACATGCCATAATACAACTTAGTACGTATCCTACCCAAAATACAATTCCTTCTCTGATGCTACGCCTCTGGCCTCCAGGTAGCACCCAATGCTCTAATCCTGCACGTGACAAAAATCAACGCGCTCAGTATATCACTCAGTGGTGCTAAATAATTTATTGATAAAATAACGGAGGTTGCCTAAGCAACAAACCTTAAATATAATTTAAAATACTTAAATCAAATATAAAATAAATACCAAAGACGTACAAATTAAATTAAATATTTCAAAAGTCATAAAGAAGTTCATTATTAAAAATAAATTCATAATTTGATAGATGTAAGAAAAATTCCATAAATACAAATATATTTCCATTTTCTTTTATAATAGAATAGAGTTTATTCTTAGTTAAGGGCTCATACGTATTTTGAGATAAATATAATCAGATTCAGTTACGTAGATATCAGAAATAGAAATTTGGCCTGTGAAAGCGCCACCAGAAAATTGGTCTGTGATAGCGCCACCACATGTGACTTGTGAAAGCACCACCAAAAAATAAGAGCGTCCACTTATTCAAAAAAGCATCTAGAGCCTAGCATATGATCATAGCTTATAATATAACAGAAAGGCATCAAGTCAAGCATGCTCATTAACCGGAATAAACCTCATCTTACTACATTTCAATCATGCATACTTGAGCCCAAAACAAATCCATTCTTTTACAAATAATCTTATTTTTTATGCATAATTCGTTAGCAATACATTTCATAACTTAATACTTTTTATTTCAAAATTTCTTAACTTACAACTTGTAAAGTTCATCAAAACCTACTCATGTTCCAACCAAAAACCATTCTTTCACAATACACTTATATACATAGCTTTAAATACTTAAAAATCAACATTTGGAGAAACAAAAACATGTCTTAGCACCTTAGGGTGGTTCAGCCTCTTTAGGTCAACAAAGAAGAAGGAGTTTCCCTTCCACCAAATACCATCTTTTAAGCTAAAAATACTTAATCAAGACATTAAAGCCATTACTTAAAATATTTAGTCTTAAAACTCACCTTTTACACATTCAAACTTTCTTTAAGTCGTGAAAAAATTCTTAAACATTAGAATCTAAGCAGTGGTTTAAACCACCATTGAATTACTTATAAACAAACTCATTAACATCAAAAAGGAACAAAAGCATGAAGCAAAAACTCATGCCCTTCCTCCTTAAGAGGTTCGACCAAGTGTGGGAGAAGGAGAAAGGAATGTTCCTCTTCCCATTCAAGCATTTCATCATGCTTAGAAAACATGAAAAATCATATAAAAACAACCAATTAACCAATTCCCCAACAAAATCACTAAGAACTCAAAATTCATTCAAAACCTAAAAATTGAAAACTTTGAGAAAATGAAAGGGGAAGGGAAATATTATTGCACTAACCTTTAAAAAAAGCTTAATTAAGCTTGGAAACTCCTTGACTTTCTCCTTCCCTTTGGAGGATGGTTCTCCAACCTCTTCAAAGTAGGAAAATCAATCATTAAAATCAAGAAATGGCAAATGAAACAGATGGAGCATGATTTAATGCATCAATTACATGTCTAAACCATGAATTCTACTTATTAATTCACAAAATTCAAGAATCACAACTTACTTATTTTAGTGGAAATTCCAAATTCCTTAGCTTAGGATCACCAAATACTGCTTCTCTTGCTTAATTCTTCAAGTTTAATCACCAAGCTTTGGTTTGATTTATCAATTATAGGGTAGTTTGTAAGTGGAGAAATGGAAGAAAATGGAGAGAAAAAGAGAGAAGATGGCGTGGTAGTGAAGAAGAAGAAGGAGGAATAGTGTTTGATAAGTATTACTTAAGTAGTAAAGTCAAACTTGACTTCTTAATTTTATGTCAAATGGATGGTTAAGATTAAGTCTCTAGTATTCTCATCCAAGGGCTCTAAATATTCACCAAATAAGTCTCCTCTAATCATTATTTAACTCCACTAATTTATTAAATTAATTCCATAAAAATAATTTCTCAATTTTTTCTTAATATACTACACTTGAAAACACTATTCATTAAATACATAAATTCTCCAAAAATATTTATGAAATATTTTCTACCCACCTAAATCATGCAAACATGCTCCAAAAATATTAAATGAAATATTATACATGCATAGTAATTTTTTTAGACCGAAATAATACCAAGCCCTGGACCGATGGTACTATTCACAGGCCAGTAAATCACTATTCCTGACACTAAAAAATGACACTGAAAAATGGACTATTGCACATAGCACGAGATTCTCTTGATTGATCATTGACATAAAAATAATTTGATAATCCAAAAGACCGACAGGTTATAATCTTTGGACAAACACCTCCGAAAAACCTTTTCGTAATATTAGATTAAAATAAACAAGCGCTAGAATAATTCATAACTAGTAAACAACCCTAAACAAGCGATAGAATTTAATTCACTAGCAGCAATAAAAACTAGAAAGACCCTGCCCTATTCAATAAACCTACAAGCATAGTTCATTTAAAATAGATTGTGGGTTTCCATAGTATAATCTGAAGGCCTGGTCACAATCAAATTATATTATTAGCCACATGTTCAATTTAGTTAGAAAATACAAATCTCAACTTTGTTGATAGCTAAATGTTTTCCTATTAGATTGAACAATGGGCCCTTATTGAACAAACAACAAGAATATAATAGAGATGGAGTTTCTCATAAATTCAGAAAACACACAAAAGTCAATTGAATTTAAAGAATAAACTTATCGTATTTAGATCTCATAATCTTGAAGAATGTCCATTTGAAATCAGCCCTTGACTAAATTAAAATAAGTTAGCCACTCATGGCTATGAAGAACACGAGGAATAAAAATAAAGAGAACTGATGCTCTATTCGAAAAATAATAAGGAGCAAGATCCCCTTTTACAATCTTTAGGATCCTATATATAAAAGAGAAAAGAAACCCTAAAAAATAAATATCTTTTGAAAAAAAATCCAAAATATTTAATTGAGTATCTACCAAAACTCTTAAAAAATGAGTCAATTCGCATTTTAGAAGATATTCTAGTAGCTGGCAAGATTTTGTAAAAGTTTAGGTCGCGTCTCTATAGCGCTTGCCTAAGCGCTATTCAAAAACATCCAGTATATTTTCGCTCAACTTTAGACTCAATTAGCACTTGCCTAAGCACTATCCCAAAACATTCAGTAGCTTTGCTTCATTGCAGATCCGACTCTACAATGCTTGCTCAAGCGCTATCTTGAAACTTTCAGTAGCTTTATTCTCCTTTGGACTGATCTCTCTTTGTGCTTGCTCAAGCGCTAGCTAAAAACTTCGAGGGGCTTTTTGAGGACTTATCTCTAAAGCTTCCTTTTCAGCAAATCTAGCATAACCTATGAGAAATATGAAAACGAAGTGAAAAATCTTTATTTTGACTAAAAATTACCCATAGACAATAATCAAACAAATGATATTTCATGCTAAATTAACAAGCTATCAAATTCCCCCATATTTATTCCATGCTTGTCCTCAAACATGACTAAATTCTCGATCAAACTCACATAAAAATTTTCTCTACCCTATAACAGCATTCTTTAACAAAAGATTGAAAATTTGGAAAGAAAAGTAAGGTAATAATCATCATCATTTATTCCATCTACTCCATACCAATATATCACAACCTCAAAGCATCCCTTTAAGTACAAAACACACAGACTTGAAAATTTATGCACACAACATATTAGGTTCCATAAGAATTTAAGTTATCGCATCTCAAAACAAAAGGTTAACCTACCAAAATACAATACTCTAGGATGTGCTGTAATTTTTTTCAAAAGAAAGGAAGGTGTCTTCTCCACTTTTCGTTTTTCATTTATTTGTTGCAATTTTGGAGAACTCATGTGCATTATTGCTTTTTTCATTCTCTTTTTTTTTTGCAAGTTTTAGAGAACTCATGTGCATTATCGCTTTTTTCGTTCTCTTTTATTCCTCACCTTTTACATCGATTTGCGCAATTTGCACCCTCCATCCTTTCAAATCATACATCCAAACATCCAAGAGTAGCAATTTAGATAAGTTAAACAAAGTTTTAAAATATGCACAATAGTGAATTAAGCACAAGCAATTTAAAAGTTTCACCTATTAATGAAGTCTAAATGATTTGTACAAAATAAAATGATTAAGGGATGCTATCTATGGTATGGAGGAGAAGAAAATCTACAATGAAGACTACTATTACCTTGCCAAATAATTCTAAAAAGTCAATTTAATGTAAAAGAAATTAGTTAAAGGACAAAGAATTCTTCTCATGAGTTCAAAGGAGAATGTCAATCATACTTTTAGACTAGAATGAAATTTGGAAATAAGATTTATACACATCAAACAATCGAAATTTCTATGGAAAAAGCAATAAAATTTATTAAAAATTTAAGAGCAATTGCTACAAGAAATATCTAAATCAGGTTTTAGAATATGGTAAAAATGCTCGAAAATTCAGTGCTTTAAAAAATATTATCTAGAAATTAAACAAACTAAGCACCTCCAAAATTAGATTTTTTGATTCCTCCCCCATAGTTACTCCTCAAATTATTCTCAATGTGGAATCATCAATCAAACACAAAGAGTTCTTCACAATTAAATAAATGATAGGAAAATCAAAGAGAGGGGATGAGAAACGTCCCTGTGGAGGAGGTTCGACTTGTTCACGTTGCGCAGGGGCAGTAACTATGAGAACACTATCGGTCTAGATTTGGGAATGAGTCTATCTCTAAGAAGGAGGAGACAGAGCCATCATGGGTTGCTACTATTGAGGTCAAGCGACAGTGGCAGAAGCAGAATTGGCGTTACAACAAGAAAGGGCGACAGCAGGTGTTGTCGAGGAAGCGGAGCATGTCTTATCTTCATCACCAGAGTTGTAGCATGATTCCAATGGCGACAGCAAGGTGGGACGCCATGGTGGCAATGCTGAGAGGGAACTGGCCGAAAACTTGGCAACCTGCTCCAATTCACAGCATTTGGAGTTCCGGCGGTGGGGGTGGTGCAACTCTGTTCTTTGGAAGGTGGCTGTTGTAGTTCAAGAAAGAGAGAAAATAAGAGTTACCTAGGTTAAATTGTAAGTAAATAGGAAAAAGGAATAGTGAGGAATAAGTAAAAAGAAAATAGGAAACAAACAAAAAAAAGAAAAAAGAAAAAGAAAAATAAGAAGTCAATAAAAGAAAGTAAAAAAAGGTAAGTACTACTAATATTACCAAAGGGTAAAAAGAACACAAAATAAAAATAACAATATCTATTAAAATATGTTTAACCATGAAAGGTAAACTCCCATATCTCTGGTTTCCAATGCAAACCCAGAAAAGAAAATACACCACTGCAATAAAGGGAAGAAGACGACTCAAAAACATTAAAAGAAAATAAAACTGAAAAGAAAATAAAAATAAAAATAATCACTAGGCTTGGACAAGCATAACATTGGATTGCCTCCCAACAAGCGCCCTTGTTTAACGACTTAGGCTAGACGTTCTCAAATTTCAATCAATCCCTTCTAGGTCTTCTAAAGCAATTTTCTTTACCTCAGGAGCTAAAGCATCAATTACATCAACACCATAAACACTAAGCACATCACATGGATCACCATACAAATTAAACTTAATTATTTCTTCATAAAACTCCATGGCAAGTATGCCATCATGAGCATCTATTTTTGCTCTAGCTATGCTAAGAAATGGTCTATCGAGCAAAATTTCAAACGAAGTGGGGGATTTATCATCCTCCATATCTAACACATAAAAATCCGCAGGAAATATCAGTCTATTGACCTGCACCAAAACATCTTCTAACACCCCTTCGAGGTACACTATGGACCTGTCAGCCAATTGAATCACAACAAAGGTGTTTTTTAATGGATTGACCTTTAAACAAGAATAAATGGACATTGGCATGACATTTATAGAAGAACCCAAATCACACATAGCTTTCTTAATCCCAATATTGCCAATTTTACAAGAAATAGCAAACATACCACAGTCCTTGCACTTGGGGGGTAATTTCCTCTGTAACATGGCAGAAACATTCTCCCCCATACTTACCCTATCATAACCAGCCAGCTTCCTTTTATTTGTGCAAAGCTCCTTTAAAAATTTCACATAGCAGGGAATCTATTTAATTGCATCTAATAATGGTATATTTACCTCTACTTTGCGAAAAGTCTCAAGGATCTCTTTTGCTTCTTTGTCCTTCTTTGATTTAGCTAACCTTTCAGGAAGAGGGGGTTGTGTCACCCACAGCGGAGGCTTGGGCAAGCTTAATTTTGAATTCTCAGTCTGTGATATCTCTATCTCTTCTTTAGCATCTTTCTTTGGACCGTTGCTTCCCTTCTTTGGGTTTGGGGTCACTAGCTCCTTCCCGCTTCTCAGAGTGATCGCACTAACATTTTGCTTTGGATTGACAATGGTTTGAGAAGGTAGCTTCCCTTATGACTCCAGTTTGCTTAGAAAAGTAGCTAATTGACTCACTTGATTTTCGAAGTACTGGATGCTGGTTTTTTGTCTCTTGCTTAAACTGTTAAGTGTTAGTAGCAAGTGACTTAACTATATCTTCAAGAGACATACCTGATTTTGAGCTTGCTTGAGGGTGATGCTATGGTGGTGCATGATGATATTGTTGTGTGTTTTGTGGCTTTCTCCATAGCTGAAGTTCAGATGATCCCTCCATCCTGGGTTGTATGTGTTCGATTATAGGTCATATTTTCATTGAGGCTGGCTAAGAAATTCGCCTACAGCATTTACCAGTTCTTGATCGCCTTCTTGCAATGTGGGGCACATGTCAATCGCATGTCCATGATAAGCACAGATTCCATATACTTTGGCTTGAGGATACATACCTGTAACAATCTTAGAACTAAACTTGTTAGTTCATTAAGTTTATGTTCAATGTTAGAATCACTTACCTGGTTGACTCTCCTTGGCACATCTTGATGTCTCCCAAACTGTTGTGTATTAACAGCCATGGCAGATATGATTTCTCAGGCTTGTCGAGGAGTTTTGTTGACAAGGGCCCCTCCACTTGTTGCATCAACCATCCTTCTCTTTAAATCCAACATTCCTTCATAGAAATATTGAATTAGAGATTATTTAGTAATTCTATGTTTCGGGCAGCTTGCACAAAGCCTTTTAAACTTCTCCCAATAGTCGTGGAGAGTTTCTGCATCCTTTTGCTTAATGCCACTGATTTCTCTTTGAAACAGAAATGCCCTCAACTTGATCTGTTCTTCTGTTACTCCTTGCGGTCTCATGCTTAAGCAAACTACATGAAACTCCTTCAAGTGCGTATTGGGATCTTCATTATCTAACCCGCAAAAGATAAGAAGCAGATGTATTAATCCTAACTTCAGCTCAAACGCCACCTCCAAAGCTAGATAAGTCATGCAAAAAGGTTGCTTCTCTATTAGAGGTGCGTGTAGCTATCTCACTGTTTGTTCATCAGCCATGGCATCTTCTTCTTCAAATTTAGTCTCGCTTCCTTCAGATTCAGTTGAAAACTCAAGTGCTGGTTCATCTAAAGGAGGTGTGGTTGTTGTGGTTACTTGTTTCTTTCATTATCTTGCTGCTCTCCTTAATGCACGGCTGTTTTCTCAATTTCTGGATCAAAATTTAAATTAGCTTGTCCAGATCTGGTCATCAAAATAACAAATCAAATTTAGATTAGTCCCCAGCAACGACACCAAATTTGATGGGTGTCAAGACCACCAAAAATAATTCCTACTCTTCCTAATCTAAATAAATTGTAGATAGGGTGAGAAGGGTCGAACCCTAGAAACTAATAAAGGCTAATTTTTAAATTGAAACCAATTGATAAACAAATAAATAAAAAATGGGGGGGTTTAATTTAAGTAGTAATCAAAAAATAATTAGGTAACCAGAGAGTAATAAAATAAATAATTGAAATCAATAGAAAAAATTATTCAGCCAAGGATGATTCATAGCACAAGATTCTCTTGATTGATCATTGACACAAAAATAATTCAATAATCCAAAAGACTGATAGGTTATAATCTTTGGACAAGCGCCTCTAAAAAGCTTTCCGTAATATTAGATTAAACAAACAAGTGCTAGAATAATCCCTAATTAGTGAACAACCCTAAACAAACGATAGAATTTAATTCACTAGCAACAATAAAAACCAGAAAGACCCTGCCCTATTCAACAAACTTACAAGCGTAGTTCATTTAAAATAGATTGTGTGTTTCCATAATATAATTCGAAGGCCTAGTCACAATCAAATTATATTATTCGCCATTTGCTCAATTCAGTTAGATAATACAAATCTGTGACATCCCGGCCCTACAAAGCGATCCTAAGAGGGCGGGTAGAGCAGGGCTCCTGGCGAGCTTCTAGGATGACAGGCTAGTTAGGGTAGTGGAATGCGGGACACAGGAATGAATCGGATCATATATCGAAAAGGGGGTAACTAATCATCAGAGGCACCTTTTGGTGGAATGGCTGGAAAATTGGAAGAACTCCAGGGTTAAGCATGCTTGCTTGACAGAAATCCTAGGATGGGTGACCTCCTAGGAAGTTCCCATTTCACCTGCGGGACAAAATCGTGCGGGTCTTGCCGATCTTGTATGAGATAGATCCGGCTTGATCTAAAGCGGACAATTCCTCTGTTAGTTGGAGTCAAGGCATTACAATTTGGCATCAGAGCCTGACCCCCTCCAGTAGATATATGGTTCGAGGACGAATCACGCGAAAGCTGGTGGGCCTGTGACATCCTAACTTGGCAAAGCGAACCTAAGAGGGCAGGTAGAGCAGGACTCCTGGCGAGCTTCTAGGATGGCAGGCTAGCTAAGGTAGTGGAATGCAGGACACAGGAATGAATCAGATCATATATCGAAAATGGGGTAACTAATCATCAAAGGCGCTTTTTGGTGGAATGACTGGAGAGTTGGAAGAACTCCAGGGTTAAATGTGCTCGCTTGACAGAAATCTAGGATGGGTGACCTCTTGGGAAGTTTCCATTTCACCTGCGGGACAAAACTGTGCGGGTCTTGCTGATCTAGTATGCGATGGATCCGACTTGATCCAAAGCTGACAATTCCTCTGGTGGTTGGAGTCAGGGCGTTACAGAATCTCAACTTTGTTGATAGTTATATGCTTTCCTATTAGATTGAACAATGGGCGTTATTGAACAAATAATAAGAAAACAATAGAGATGAAGTTTCTCATAAATTCAGAAAACACACAAAAGCCAATCGAATTTAAAGAACAAACTTATCATATTTAGATCTCACAACCTTGAAGAATCTCTACTTGAAATCAGCCCTTAACTGAATTAAACTAAGTTAGCCACACATGGCTATGAAGAACACAAGGAATAAAAATAAAGAGAACTGCTGCTCTATTCAAAAAATAATAAGGAGGAAGATTCCCTTTTACAATCTTTAGCATCCTATATATAGAAGAGAAAAGAAACCCTAAAAAATAAATATCTTTTGGAAAAAAAATTCAAACCATTTAATTGAGTATCTGCCAAATCCCTAAAAAAATGAGCCAACTCGCATTTTAGAAGATATTCTCATAGCTAGCAAGATTCTACAAAAGTTCAGGTCGCGTCTCTATAGCGCTTGCCTAGGTGCTATTCAAAAACTTCCAGTATGTTTTCACTCAGCTCCAGACTCAATTAGTGTTTGCCCAAGTGCTATCCCAAAACTTCCAGTAGCTTTATTCTCCTTTGGACTGTCTCTCTTTGTGCTTGCCCAAGCGCTAGCTAAAAACTTCCAGAGGCTTTTTGAGGACTTAGCTCTAACTTGATTGCTTCATCAGAAACTTCAAGAAATCAATTGCCAAAACTTCCTTTTCAACGAATCTAGCATAACCTATGAGAAATACGAAAATCAAGTGAAAAATCTTCATTTTAACCAAAATTTACCCATAGACAATAATCAAACAAATGATAATTTATGCTAAATTAACAAGCTATCAACAAGCTTCTCCATAGGCAAAGCTTTAGTCATCATATCAGAGCCATTATCGTCAGTGTGTATTTTCTTATGTTGAAATGATATCATCTCTAGTGCATCTCGAATCCAATGATACCTTACATCAATGTGCTTTGACCTGGAATGAAAAATTGAGTTCTTACTAAGATGAATAGCACTCTAACTATCACAGAATAATACATACTTCTCTTGTTCAAGGCCCAATTCCTTAGGAATTTCTTCATCCACAGGAGCTCCTTGATGGCTTCTATAATAGCAATATACTCAGCCTCATTGGAAGATAATGCAATACATTTCTGTAACTTTGATTGCCAAGACACTGATTTTCCTACGAAGGTCATCAAGTATGCAGAAGTGATTTTCTAGAATCCACATCACGAACCATATCTCATCTATGTATCCATCCAACACAGGTTTACCATCACCAAAGCATAAAAATACTTTAGGAGTGCCTTTGAGATACTTGAGAATCCATTTCACTGTATTCCAGTGTTCTTTATCGAAATTTGAGAGAAATCAACTAACTACACCAACAGCATGAGCAATATCCGACCTTGTGCATACCACAACATACATCAAGCTACCAATTTCGGATGCATAAGGCACTTTCTTCATCTCTTTTTTACTTTCTCACTTGAAGGACACTGATTGGAACTTAACTTGAAGTGGCCTACAAGCGGAGAGCAAAATGGCTTTGCATTTCCCATGTTAAACATGTTGAGCACTTTCTCAATGTACTTCTCTTGAGACAACCACAACTTTCGATTCTTTCTATCTCTAGAGATCTTCATTCCGAGAATCTATTTTGCAGGTCCTAAATCCTTCATTACAAAGAACTTGCTAAGCTCCTTTTTCAAGCTATCAATTCTCTTATTATCTTGACCAACAATTAACATATCACTCACATACAACAAGAGAATAATAAGTTTCCATCTGCAAACTTTTTCATAAATACACAATGATCAGAAGTAGTTTTGTCATACTCGTGGTTCACTATGAAGGACTCAAACTTCTTGTACCATTGCCTAGGAGCTTGCTTGAGGCCATACAAGCTCTTTTTCAATCTGCATACCAAGTGCCCTTTGCCTTTGACTTAAAATCCGTCTAGTTTCTCCATATAAATTTCCTCCCCTAAGTCACCATGGAGGAAAGCAGCCTTCATATCAAGTTGGTCAATCTCCAAATTCATATTGGCTACCAAACCAAGCACAACTTAGATAGAAGACATCTTGACCACTGGTGAGAAAATTTCTTCAAAATCAACTCTTTTCTTCTGACCAAATCCGGTCACAACCAGTCTTGCCTTGTACCTTGGCTATGAGTTGTTCTGTTCAATCTTTAATTTGAACACCCATTTGTTCTTCAGTGCTTTCTTGCCCTTAGGCAGTTTCATCAATTCATATATATGGTTCTCATGCAAGGATTTCATCTCATCATGCATGGCTTTAAACCACTCTTCCTTTCAACTAGTTTTCATGGCCTCTTCATAGTCTTCTGGTTCTCCTCCATCAGTCAACAACACATACTCATCGAAAGAGGATATCTAGGAGGGTATTCTGCCTCTTGTAGATCTTCTCAACTAAGGTGGTTGTTCTGTAATGGTTGGCTCCGCATCATTCTGTACAAGTTCTCCATCATTTTCTTGCTCATCTCCTCCGTCACCTTGTGGTATTGTAGGAGGTCGTTCATCAAGATCAACAAGGAACTCATTGACAGACTTTGGCTTTTCATATTTCTCAAAGTCTTCAATGGTTTAATTTTCTAAGAACACTACATCTCTGCTTCTTATAATCTTCTTTTCAACTGGATCCCACAGCCTATACCCAAACTCTCTGTATCTGTAACCCATGAAGGTACACTGCTTTGACTTGGAATTAAGCTTGGATCTTTCATCTTTGAGAATGTGAACAAAGCCCCTGCATCCAAACACCCTAAGGTGATCATATTAAAGATCTTTCCCTATCCACCTCTTCTCTAGTACATCCCCATTAAGAGAAGCTGAAGGAGACAGGTTAATTAAGTAAACTGCAGTCCTTATTGCTTCACCCCAAAAGCTTTTAGAAAGTTTAGCATGAGAAACCATACATAGAATCCTTTCACAAATGGTTTTGTTCATTCTCTTAGCAATCCCATTTTGTTATGGAGTTTTAGGAAATGTTTTTTCAAGCCTGATGCCATGTTCCTTGCAATATTTTTCAAATGGTCCTTTGTACTCTCCACCATTGTCAAATCTGACACACTTCAACTTTCTTCTTGTTTCTCTTTCAATGCTGGTATGAAAATATTTGAACATATCTAGCACCTGATCCTTTGATTTTATAAGAAAGGCTCACACCTTTCTAGAATGATCATCAATGAAAGTAACATAATATGTGTAGCCACCAACAAACTTATCAATCATAGAGCAAATATCTGTATGTACCAAATCTTAAATACTGAGTTTTCTAAATGGGGAAAGGGATCTTTGAAATGAAACTCTATGTTGTTTACCAAACAAACAATTAGTGTAGGTCTTCAGCGGTGTACCTATCAAGGGTAGGATCTTTTTTTTGTGAGAGTCTTAAGTCCTTTCTCACTCAGATGACCAAGTCGTCTGTGCCACAACTCTATGGAGGAATCTTCAGCTGAATTTGCAATCCCTGTGCAAATTTTGGCTTGGGTATGATAAAGAGTATTTTACTTGTTTCCTTTGACAAATATCAAGTTACCTCTTGAAAGCCTCCACATACGATTGGCAAAAGAATTCTCATAACCCATATCATCAAGCAGATGAACAGAGATTAGATTAAAGTGTGCATCAGGAGTGTATCGCACATCTTCAAATCAAAGTTCATGACCAACATTGGTTTTAACAAATACTCTCCCAATACCACGATGGTCAATAAGAGTACCAATTAACATTTTGACATGATCGAAATTTTCAAGAGTGAAAGAGGCAAAATACTCCTTCTTGGAAGCAATATAGTATGAACATGCTGAATCAAGCACCTAGGTGGAATCTTGACTGGTGGAAGTCTCATTAGTATCATCATGAGAAACACATACATCACCATCAATTAAAGCATCACCATCAACTCAAGCTGACTCTATTTCTTCTTTCTCCTCATTTTTCTACTTCGCTTGTTCCTTCTTCCATTTCTTGCAATATCTTTGCATGTGACTAGGCTTGCCACAATGGTAGCACGTAATACCCTTTCTTGACTTGGATCTCCCACTTGACTTGTCACTCCTATCTGGATTTTGAGGATATCTGGTTTTATTTATCCCCTTTTTTTATTATGGCTGCAATAAATGCTTTTGAATTGCTACTCGATCCTTATTCCTTGCACTTGGCTTCTTTATTTAGAATGCTATCCTTAATTGTATTCAAGGTTAGCTTCCCTTCAGGAGCTAAGTTGTTGAGCAACACAACTAAAGTCTCCCACTATCTAGCAAGAAACTCAACAGAAGTAGTACTTACACCTCATCATCTAGCATTAAATTCATAGTAGCCAACTGGTTCAAAATTACTTGAAATTTATTCAAGTGTTGAGAAGCATGTATTCCTTCTTTGTACTTTAAATTCACATGCCTTCTTATCATAAAGGCTTTATTCTGTACGTTCTTTCATTCATATAGGTTCTCGAGCTTTGTCCATAATGAAAAGGCTTCCATTTCTTGAGTAACATGGTGAATAACACTCAAGTCAATCCACTATCTGATTATTCTGGCAGCCTTTCTATCAATTTTCTTCCATTCATTATCAAGTTTTTCTTTTGGCTTTACTCTCTTCATTTCAATAGTCTCAAACAGATCTTTACAATATAGAAGGTCTTTCATTAACATCTTCCATATTATATAATTTGATGAAGTGAGTTTAACCATACTGCTCATCAATTTATCATTTATAATTTATTTAATGAATAGAAACTGTATACATAAATAGTAACAGTACACATGAATAGTGATAGTAACAGTATACGTGAATAGTAACAGTGAACAGTAATGGGCTTAATAGTGTTGGACTATGTAACAGTAACGTCAATAGTAACTATTTACCGTAAACTTTAAGTTACTATTTTATTATTTATCACTTCGTTATTTCTGCAACTACTTTCTGAGCGGACTGTGCCAAAAGATTCGTTGTAATTTTCTCTTCATTGTGGTATATTTATTTTTGAAATAAATCCACGGATTCGGTATCGATCTCTGACTAGCTGAACTTTAAATCAAGTAGCAGGTTAAAAAAAATTCATTTCCTATGTGGAATGTCAAACTAGGTTGCAACCACAGTGCATTTTAAAAAAATTTTTTACTACTATACTTGAACTTTGCCAAAATCGATCTCTAATACCACTTGTTAGGTCCCACAATAAAATTAAAAGAATAATCACAGCAATTGAATAATAAAATATGATACCCAAAAATTTATGTGGTTCACCCTTAATTATTTTAGGGCTACGTCCTCGGGACAAGTTCCGAATACTTCTTTCACTATTCAGAATAGTAGGCTTACAAAGAGATTAATACAAATGGGATAAAATAGTGGCACTCACAGTGTTTTCCCAAATATTCAAAAAATAATTTCCTTACTATTTTGTCACTCTCCCATATTAAACCCTTCATAAAACACTCTCTGCACATTTTTTTTCTTTTGTTTTGCACACACTCACATCTATTGATAATAAAATTAAATGAATGCATTAAAAAAAATCAGGGGAGGTAGTTTGCTGGCCAAAGAAAAAAGAAAAGGAAAAGAAGGAAAAAAATGCGGGCTATGTGTGAAAGTGTCGAGGCAGAATTGGATTTCGAGATCATAAAAAAAGTTTTCAATTGGAGTATCATCCTTCAAGCTACTGCATCCCTAAAATGAGCAAAGAGATTCCACACATAATTCATGACTTTGCTACTGGGAATTCAAATAAGATTTATAAATTGATCCTTGAGGACAAGGATCTCAAAGGAGGGGGGTAATTGATAGGATACAATTATAATATGTGGTAGTTAATATGAGAGAGGAGCAATTTAATGGAAGAACACTTTCTCTTTCTTAATTTTACTTCTTCTCTCTCTATCTTTTGGGTCTCTCTCTAATTCTTCTTCTTTCTCTCATTTTCCTCCCTCCGCTTTTGTAAATTTAGCTAAACTTCACCTTTTCTTTTAAAATTTTAATTAAATTTTATTTTTATGCTATATCTTATAATATTTTGTATTCTCATTTTCTCCATTGGAGCTAATTTAATTTTAGAGCTTCTATCTTTTTCCATCATATGTCATCTTTATTTCAATTTGGACTTGAGGTTTATAACAAAATTTTTTTTTGTATAACTATTGGAAGTACATATTTCATTTCTCTTCCATGGCTTTTACATTTCATGTCCTCCATTTGATTTTTTATTAATGGGTTTTTGATTTCTGTAATGTTGATTAATAAGGGTTGCAGATATATTTTTTGTTTATTAACTACCCAAATATGATCCATTTGTTTGGCCAACAAATTTCCTTGACTTACAGTGGTGGGTGATTGAAATTTCTCATATGTGTTAAGAACTAATGTAGAAATTATATCTATTTATTGGAAAAGAGGTCTATCATTGGATCCTATATGTGATGTATATGGTGAGTTGGTTGAGTCTGTTATTCACGTATTGAAGGATTGCTTGAGGCACATGGGAGTTTGGTTACTTAGCCCGCTTCATATCAATACAAACCTAGTTCATGCAAATTCTTTTGTTGATTGGTTTCCGGGTTTAACTCAAATTTATAAAGTGCATGCAAATTTGAAGCTCTTTGTCTTTCCCTGCATATGTGTTTAATGAAATTGAAGTTTTTCCTATATATACCCATAGATTCCTTTTTCAATATGATATCATTTTTCTCAAAAAAAAAAAAGAAAAAGAAAAATAAGTGTCATAAACAGTTGCTTGCTTCATTTGGTAACTAATTATGAACCAGTTAAATACTAATCACTTTTAAATCTCTTCTTTCTATAAAAAATACTTATATATATTTGCCTAAAAAAAAGAATCTAACATCAAAACCGTCAAAATAATTATATCTAATATCAAAATCTTAAAATATAGGGGACAATAATTTTTATTTTATTCACTTGGACTTATTTTTGTTAAACAAAATGAGAGTATTGCAACTTCTGAACTTCGGGTATGGGCCGTAATCTCATTCTCACTATTGTCAACCCAATTGCTCAGATTTACTGCTATCACTTTGCGGGTACGGGCCCATCCATGGCCCGACTTGAGCCTAAACATTAAAAGCTTATTTTTCAATTGGCTTTTCGGCTTGGCTCGTTAGGGAAAAAAGTCCGCACGGACCGGGCCAGACAGCCTGTTTTTACAGCAATAATTTTAGTTCGTAATAAACGCATTTACCCACACTACGTTGTCGGCTTGCTATTGTATTTTTATTTTTTCAATTTTTAATTTTATTTATATTTTTTAAGAAAATATTTTATTCATATAAAATTGCATATTTTCATCTATTTTACTAATAGAAAATTTATTCTATTAATACATGTAAAATCATATTTTGAATAATATTTAAAATAATTTTATAATTGTATTAGGGTATTACGCTCTCAATTTATATTTTAATATTAAAAATTTTTTAAGAAAAATGTAAAATTTACACTTATTTTTTTATCATTTTTTGCTATGAAGAAATATCAAATCCACAAAAAAAATTAATTTTTGTATTCCTCAATTTGTCATTTTTTATCTATCAAGTGATATAAATTTTTCATACTTTATCAATTACCTTCATAAATTGCTCAAAAATTCTTTTAGTTCTAGTAAAAATTACTTAAAGTGAAAAAAAAATAAAAAATAGTAAATAGAGAAATAATAGTTTAAAAATTTTATAAGTTTCATAGTTATATACTTGTTAAGTACATGACAATATATAATAAATAATATATCAGTTGAATGCATTGCATTTTTTATAAAAAAATCAGTTAAGTTAATTATAAATTAACTATGTCACAAATTTTGAAATTAATTACTAAACACATGGCTATATGAGTATTAAAAAGACATTAAAGTGATGAAATTTTGAAAAATACAATCAGAATTACAATGATAAATGATTGGCAATAGATAGAGAAAAATAGTAAAAGCAACGGTCAAACACTGTTTAAATAAATAGTAACTTCTAATATATGACAAAGGGCAAAATGGAAAAAATATAAAAAAGATGCGGTTTAATTAGGAAAATACTATTTAATAAATATGATAAATGACAAAATGGAAATTATGAAAAAAAGCGAATTGTGTTTTTGAGTTGAGTTTTAGTATATATACATATTCTAAAAGTAGATTTCTTTTCTCTGGCAGTACAAACTTTTTTAATTGATAAACTATTTTTTTACAAAAATAAACTATTTAATATTTATGCAAGAAACATTTTCTTTGAGAGATGATTAAAAATATGTGATATACGATTCGGCCATTAAGCATGAGCAATTATGGTCCACATCAATGAGCATTTGTAGAATCCATTTTTGTTGGTCTACAGCTAGCTCTATGGAGCTTATTTCACATGTCCTTTAAAAAGAACCCACCATTTGCAATTCATCACCTCCCCATATTCTGAAGGGGAAAAAGTCAAAGGTAAATAAGAGTTGGCTCTAATCTTCTTCTTCATCATGGCGGTGCTCTTCATTTTTTTAAAATATTCATTAAGACTATGATTGATTTTGGGTAGCTGAATTATGAAAACTTTATTAGCTTTTAAAAACTTCAAAAAGCAAAACATAATCATTATAACATTTGGATTCCAGTGCTTGGGCTTGTAATATGTTTTTTATTCGAGCGGCAAAATTAACTATTTTGCTAGCTATTAAGTATTTGGATAAATTTTAAATGAATTAATTTTTTTTAAATGTTACCTTAGTGTCTAAAAATTAGTTCAAATATTATAAAAAAATAGCGTTCAATCAAAACGCTAAAAGCTATTTGAAAAATTGTTCCTGAAATAACTTAATTTTTATATTATTACTAGTAATGATTTGGTGTTCTATGAAAATTTTATAAAATTATCGGAGAAAATAAATTTCAGAAAAAATATATATTTTTTTACATAGCAATGTATGACTATGACTATTTAAAAAAAAAGGTATGCCTATAAAACACTTTGATAAAGCAAAGGAATAATGGTAAGAAAAATCCTTTTGGATATTATCATATCATCCATAGCTTTGATTCTACTCCACCATCAATAAATACATCTCTACCAAATCTATCTTCCCAGAATAATCTAATGGCTTTGGAAAGTCATCAAAGTTCCCAAAGAAAAACTAACGCCCATTGAGAGTGGTCATGACTCATCCATCATTCTAAGATTTCACCTTCCCACTCCCACCTTTTGCTTTATTTTGGTGACAAGTTGTCATTTGACTGTGGGGACCCTTTTCTTAAAGTGGATTGTAAGAGAACAGAGGAAGCAACATTGCTTTTTTTTTTTCAATTAAGGTGACAGATGAATGGACAATTAGGGTGGAAGGTTGCATTGTAACCTAACTCATATTTTACAAACCATAAATCCATAAATGCATAATACCCAATTTACTTATCATACATAATATGTTAAAAATTAAACTTCTAAATAATTTTAATCAAAACTTTCAACTATCAATATATAAAACTTTTTTTTGAGAGAATATCTATATCTACACATGTTCATAATGGGACCCATTTGGTATCAATTGAGTCCATAAAATGTTTGAAAGTTTGGAACTGAGTTAGGCAGGCAAGTGCAAGGAATATGGAAAAATGTGGGAAGTGGACTACTTTTATGACAAAGACATAACTTTTCACAAGTGGGGTCCAAAACCTAATCAAAGATTCAAAGATTAAGGACAAAGGGGGATGGGCCTACATCCTGGGATCCTACATATTTGTGTCAGCTAAATTAATTAAATTAATAGGCAGGAGTGAATGGATGTCATTTTTCTGCGTACTTGTTTGATTTTGGCAATGCCCATGTGATAGGCTGTGTTGATATGCTATTGCCTATTCCTTGACATGTTCGTGTTGTTAAAGATTATGTATTTTTTTTTTTTCAGAAGACATTCCAATAGAGTGAACCTTTTTCACATGATAATAATAAGTCTCTTGTACTTTGCCTTGTTTCTTTTGATATATAAGTTATATAATACTACTATTTAATTTGGGTACATTGGAAAAAAAATTATTTTTTTAAAAATTATTTATTAATTTAATATTAAATTGATAGTATTTATAAATTTAATATTTATATTTTCATAAAAAAATGTTGCATTAAACCACAATACCAATTTACTATTTTACTTTAATGCAATACAAAAAGTAATTTGTACCCAATAATAATCAATAAAAAGTAATCCAAGTAATGGTTTCAATGTAAGAGGACAATATTTTTAAATAATCAATTGGCTTTTCATTGACATATAATTCATTTGGGAGTTTTAATGTAAATATAAAATGTGACCACTAGTTAACAAAAAGCACACGAGAGAATAATATTTTGTAAAAAATCTACCAAATTAACTAATGATTTTAATAAAAAATATTTAAATAATCAAAGCATTTTTTCAATTAAATGCACAAGTCATTTGGGGTGCTATCATCGAAGTGTAATGAACGTTGAGTGAAATTTATAACATTGTAGATATTTATTCTACTCAGGTGCAGATGATGGTGGATCGAGCAAATCTTCGTAAAAGTTATGTCATAGGAAAAACTTGAGTACATCATCTATTAGCAGGGCTTCAACTAGAATATATCTATATGTCATTTCACATCTCCTTTGCCTTCATATTTCTTCAGATGTTTAGGCACAAGAAAACCCTATTAATAGAGAGCAGGTTGCAAAATTATTATTATTTCTTTGATTACTTTTTACATTGGTTAGTATGGATTAGTTTCTGTATTTCACTAAAATTATCAATTAACATTGTGATTTTAGTGCAACATTTCTTCTATACAAATATTAAATCAATAAATAGCTTTTAAAATAATATTATTTTTGTCAATGTCCTTTATTTTCTTTCTCTCAAGTTAGAGGTTAATTTTATTAATTTAATACCAATAAATATTATTATCTATAAATTTCAAATCATTTTTTGAAATTTAATCAACTGCTATTTAAGTAAAATAATAATATAGATAGCAATGTAATATTTTTCAATTTGTTTTAATAAAATTTTATCATATTGTGACACCCTGACCTAAGCGCCTAGTCCAATCCGTCAAGATGGAATTGAAACATCTATTTTGAGTTGGATTCATTATGTGAAAGCCTATTTAATATAATTGCTCTTTTTGAAAAGAAGTTGTCGCTTATATTTTTTAATTTAAGGAAAAAACTTAAGAAAAACTCTAATTTTGACTCCTAATATTGGTCCAAATGAATAAAATGTACTAATCATCGAAATCAAAGAAGACTCGGACACCAAATTTTTTTTTCTTAAAATAATCAAGCGATTGATCTAATTAAATATTAATGTTTTGCCGTGTAATACATATCCAAGATGAGCAAACATATGACAATATATAAAGCAAGTAAAGAAAAGCATTTAAGAAAGCGGTAAATAAAAGTAATAGAAAAAGGGAGTGTTATCTCTAGCCTTTTTGGAGATTTTAGTATGACTACATATCTTTCATCAATGTTGTAACAGCTCATGCCTAGCAAGATACTGTTCACTTTGGTCGAACAAAACTCAAGTCCGCACGGTTTTATTTTTAGGCTAGAAATCACTCAATAATCCAAAAAGCTTCTTACTAGTCTAAGGGTTGCTCGTTCTTATGTACTTCACTTACACCTTATGCTTAACTGATGTGGGATTCACCTAAGGTAAGCTAATATCTCAAGCTAACACCTCTCATTTGGTGTAGATGTTACACTTCACCTCCCCTTAGGGACTCAGCGTCCTCGCTGAGGTTTGCCCCACCACCAGCTAGAGGAACAAGGCTTGGCTCTGATACCAAGTCTGTAATAGCCCATGCCTAATAAGATATTGTCCGCTTTGGGCAGAACCCACTCAGGCCCGCACGATTTTATTCTTGGGCTAGAACCCACTTAATAACCCAAAAGACCTCTTGCTAGTCTAAGGGTTACCCATTCTTATACACTTCACTTACACATTGTGCTTAGCCAATGTGAATGGATGTCATGTATGCATTAGTTGGAAGATGCATGATTTCTATAAGAAATGTCCTCGCAGTTTATGCATATCTTGCACAAGTGCAAAGGTATGATAAAAAAAATACTTAGTTTATGAATGCATGTAGGGTGATATATTGGATGGGTCTATCTCAAGTGATATTCTATTATGGATTAAGGTTGTGCGGTAAAGGAGATATGCTTGGTTACGATTTTTTCTCATTGGTCTCACTAATCCGACTGGGGATGTGGTTAATGTCATCATGAGAGAATGGGTAAGGTCTCTTCACTTAGCAAGACCTAGCTATATGTCTCGTGTGCTGGATGAGTATAAAACTTGGCTTACCATTATTGTTTAGTGTAGACGCTCAATTTTTATTCCTAAAAGACTCGGTGATGATAATATTTTTACTATAAAATGAGATTGAAAGGTCCAATCATTTTGACTCTTGACTGATGATCCGCAATTAAGAAAAGTAATTTGTTTGACTGTTTTTACTTATTTGGGAGTTTCACAGCGAAACCGAGTCGAGGAAGTGCCTCAGATCCACCCGGGATGCGTCATAGCACACTACCTCATTTTGCATGCTGCTTGGACTGATTTAGTAAAAATAGGTCCAACCCAATTCTAGTTTGCTTAATTTTCTTTTAGTTTCTTCTCGTGCTTAGCTCGTAGACAATTACAGCAAGCCTCTTCCAATATCAGTGTTTTGCTTGCTTCTTTTCAAGCTGGGAATGTTTGACATTGAGTATGTAGCTTATGGGTATTTATAATACCCTGAAATTTTTATTTCGAAACATTCCCATTTAAATTTAAATTGTAAATTATTAGCCAATAATATTACGCCACATAATATTATGGGAATCGAAAATCATTTTTGGTTCGCCCGAAAATTTATTGAATAA